>ML803677.1:199196-213742 GCA_009831015.1 Picea engelmannii
CGTGTGTCTCCTCTACCTCTCTCTCTCCTCGCCTTGTCACATCTCCCACTCAACGGCTATTGAGGCTCTCAAAGAAGATCAACAGTTCACGATCTCCCTTTGATCAACGACTCGGATTAATTCGAGGTTTCTCATTTCACGATTTCAAAGGATAACACACCTCATTTCTTTGAATTTCCGGTCAGCAAAATGAAAATCGTTTTCCATGTGTCCTTTTTGAAGATGGACAGTCCTCTTGATTTCGGGGTTTTGTAGGCCTGCTTCATCTTGCACGTAAATATCTTGCTCCTTCTTATAGATCCAATGACAGTCAATCTTCGAGCCTTGATCTGACGCCTTAGATATGTTCTCGTCTACTGCGTGCTCCTCCTATCTGAATTCAGATCAGACGGTCATCGGGAATTCTGAATGTGATCCAACGATCATTGTTTCTCTTCACTGTTGATCCTGCCATTTCCATGCTATTATCGATGTGCTACTGATCGTGATGATATTCGTGATCAATGAAAAACACACACACCTTGACTTCTGTCAATAAGTATGCCAACAATCTCCCTCTTTGGCATTAATGGAAACCTTGAACCTGAAGAGAACCTGAAGAGAACTACACTCTACACTCTCTGCCTAGATTGCTACTCTGCCTGTTGAACATGCAACCATTACCACATTGCTTACCATTACCACACTTTTCTCCCCCTTTAACATCAATGTCAATGAAGAAACATGTTTCCCTTGAGCCGTTGTAGTACATACTCCCCCTGTCAACTATGAGAAACTTAGAAATACAACATATATTCAATAAGTACTCCCGCTGACCAGGTGAACAGATTAGATGAAAGAAGTTCTAACCCCCAACTTCTGACAAAGATATCAAAAAGGGGTCGCTGCTAACGGTTTACTAAAGATATCAGCTATTTGTTCTATGGAAGGAATATAATGCAGTTGAATAACTTTGTTTGTAACTTGCTCTCCGAGAAAATGATATTTTATTAGGATATGCTTAGTTTTGGAATGAAGAACAAGATTCTTGGAGACACTAATGGCACTAGTGTTATCACAGTGAATTGCAATCGGATCAGTATAATTTACCTTCAAATCTGCAAGAGTTTGGATCATCCATAAAATTTGTGTACAGCAAGTAGCAACAACAATGTACTCTGCCTCTGTAGTTGATAAGGAAATAGATCCCTGCTTCTTACTAATCCATGCTACCAACGAGTCACCCAGGAAGAATGCACCTCCACTGGTGCTCTTTCTCTCATCCACACAATTTTCCCAATCAACATCTGAATAGGTTGTTAACTGAATATTCTGATTTCTAGGATACCACAGACCATAGGTCATTTTTCCCTTCAAGTATTTGAATATCCTTTTTACAGCTACTAAATGACTCTATTTAGGAGCAGTCTGATAATGGCCTACCATTCCAACAACTTGCATTATATCAGGATGGGATGTTGTGATGTACAAAAGACTGCCTATCATTGATCGATATGTTCTTTGATCAATATCAGGTGAAATATCATCTTTACTGAGCTTGCAATTGACCACCATAGGTGTACTAACAGGAGAAGAATATTCCATCTGAAATTTCTTCAACATCTCTTTCAAATATTTTTCTTGAGAGATAAATATTCATGTAGCACTCTGTTTTACTTGTAAGCCAAGAAAATATGACAATTCTCCTATCATGGACATCTCAAAATCTGTTTGCATAGAGTTAGAAAATCACTGAATAGAGGAATCATTATTACGACAAAAAATAATGTCATCTACATAAATCAAAACAACTAGTAAATCATCACCTTCAGATTTTATGTAGAGATTGCTATCAACAGTACCTTTATTGAATCCTTTGTCTTGTAAAAATTTGTCCAGTCTATAATACCAAGCTCGTGGTATTTGTTTCAGTCCATATAAAGACTTCTTTAACTTGCAGATATAATCAGGGTTATCTGTCAATGAGAATCCTTCAAGTTTCTCCATATATACTTCTTCCTCTAGATCTCCATTAATAAATGTTGATTTAACATCCATCTGATACACTTTAAAGTTCTTATGACATGAATATGCAAGAAACGTTCTGATGGCTTCCAATCTTGCCACTGGTGCAAACGTTTCATCAAAATCCTGACCTTCAACTTGTTCATACCCTTTACAAACCAATCTGGCTTTATTTCTAACAACTTGTCCGTTTTCATTCATTTTATTCTTGAACACCCATTTGGAACCTATTCCATTCTTATCTTCAGGTCTAGGAACAAGCTCCCAAGTATTGTTATTCTCAATTTGATTAAGCTCTTCATTCATAGCTCTAATCCAATCATCATGCTTGCTGGCGTCATCAAATTTTTTAGGTTCAATCATAGATAGAAAAGAAACGTGAGATTTTTCTGAGTCTTTAATCAATTTCCTTCTTATATGAACTCCTTTATTTATATCTCCAATTATCTGATTTTCGGGATGATTCTTTCTAACAATTCTGAGAGGTGAGTTTGTTTCTTTCTATTGATTTGTGTCAGCCCGAGTATTTGTATCATCATCTGATTCAGATTCTTCTCTTTCCGATACTTGGACCTGTTCATCTTCATCTTCAACTATATCTTTGGTGCTTGGTTCAACACTGCTTACATTTATGACTGAGATTTCTTAATCAACTTTTATGTCTATACAATCAACCAGTTTATGCAGCCTCTTATTGTAACATATGTACCCTTTACTATTTGTAGCATAAACCCAGAAGATACCTTCATCATCCCTATCATCATATTTGTCAATATTTTCATCATTATTCTTAATATAACATTTACTCCCAAAGACTTTAAAATACTTGATTGAAGCAGGTCTTCCAAACCATAGTTCATAAGGAGTCTTGTCACTGTGTGGCCTGAGAAGAGATTTGTTAAGGATATGAACAGTTGTATGAATTGATTCCACCCAATATGTTTGAAGTATGTTCCTTTCATTCATCATTGATCTTGTCATTTGATGTACTGATCTATTCTGCCACTCAACAACTCCATTTTGTTGTGGAGTCCTTGAAATTGTGTACTCTATTTTGATCCCATGTGTATCATAGAACTCTTTGAAGTTCCATGAGCTAAACTCTCCTCCTCTATTAGACTTTACTGCCTTAAATCTTTTTCCTTTTTGTTTCTCAGTTAGAGCCTTAAACACTTAAAATTTTTCAAATGCTTCAGATTTTTCCTTCAAAAAAGGCAACCCATGTTAGTCTAGAATAATCATCAATAATCAACATAAAATAATTTTCTTTTCCTGTAACTTCTTTTCTTGATGGTCCACATAAATCCATATGTACTAACTGAAGGGGTTTTTCTGTTGAGGGAAACTTTTTAGATTTGAACTATGTCTGAGTAAGCTTTCCTATCTGGCATGATTTACAAACAAAATCATATGGATTTGATATCTTTGGAAGATCCTTTACTGCTCCACTGTTTATAAGCTTGATTACATGATAAAAATTTAAGTGTCCAAGTCTCCTATGCCATAACCAACTTTCATCATACTTTCTTAAGTGGCATTCTTCTTTTTCTTCTTTTAACACATATACATTGTTTTCTATTCTTATCCCTTTAACAACCAGTTGTCATGAATTCACAGAGTTTATTTTACAATCTTTAGATGTAAAGACAACCTCACATCCTTTGTCACAAACTTGACTGACACTTAGTAGATTATGTTTCAGACCATCTACAAACAACACATCTTGCACTTTTCTTTTGCCATTACTCAAGCTTACCATTCCTTTACCTTTTATTTTTCCTAGTGCATCGTTTCCAAAAGTTACATTCCTGGATTTGTTTTCACTTAAAGTTAGAAACTTACTTTTGTCTCTAGTCATATGTTTGGAACATCCACTATCAATATACCAGGGATTCTTTTGTTTTTGGTCTGATAACACTAATCCACACTTGTCATCTACTTTCTTCTTCCAAACCTTGACATTTTCAGCAGTGGGCATCAAATATGGCTAGTAATTCCTTAAGTGACAATCTACAGCTTTATGTCCATAATTATGGCAGAGGTATCATTCTGGTTCACTGAATAGTAGATCATAGCGATTGTTATGCTTATAACTATTGTTATTCTTAACTTGTGTCCTTTTCCCAGCCATCACACAATTTTTAGTATGAGGTTGTTTGTTGCTTGGCTGTCTCGATCTTTGTTGTGGAAGATGGTTATTTGTTGAGTATCTTGATTGGTCATATCTAAATATTAAAGAACAGTTTATAGCTTTATGACCAAAATTAGAATAGAAAAAACAATAACCATAGAAAAAATCTTTGTACCTTGAAAAAGTCTATCTTCTTTGAGGAGGTCGATTCCTTTCATCCTGATAATCTCTCTGAAGTATAAATTTGGTTCTGGTACTTTTTATTTCATTCCTTCTTGGTGGATGATTCTCTTTCTTTGATTATGCAAAGTGACTGTTTTCAATGTTTGAGGATTTGACAAGATTGATAGGTTTTGTATTACTTGGATGATCACTACTTGATCCTTCTTCATTCCCCAAGCCAGCTTTCAACTTTGGGTTACTTTGCTGATTTAAAATGGAGGTTAATCCTTCTGAAGATTTAATACTTGACAAATTTTGGTGATACAATGCCTTAAACTTCCCCATCTCTTTTCTAGTTTTTACTATCTCTTCTTTTAAGGCTTCACACCTTGCTTTCTTCTCTGATAACTGTTGTTTTAGTATTTCCTCTATTTTCTTTGCCTCTTCTAACTCCACTTTTAATAGGGAAAAGTCTTCATCAGGTTTTTTACCATTCATTTTAAAATGCATCAACTCTTTTTTGTTTTCTCTTCTTACATCTAAGTTTGTCAATTTCTTCCAAAGCACTGATTAATTCACCTTCCATATCCACCACTCCTTCTTCATCATCCATGTCACCTTCTGTGAGTTTATCATCAAGATATCCCATAGCCATAAGCATAAAGTCATTCACTTTGTCTTCACAAGATGAATCATTATCTATGTCTTCTGAGGAGTCATCATTGTTTGCACAAAAAAAATTCTTTTTACTATATTTCTTAAATTTGTATTTATTTTCATCATCAGAATTCTGGTCTTTTTGGTCCTTTTTCTTGCGAGGACACTTAGATGCAAAATGGCCTATTTTACCACAGTTAAATAATTTGAAGGGAAACTTTCCTTGATATTTGTCTGATCCTCTCTTTAACCTTCTCACAAATTTTGCTTCAATATCATCTAGTTCTGAATCAATATTATTGTCCGCTTTAAAAGAAACTTCTCTAGTGATGGATTTATCTTTTCTAATTCTCATTTCATATGCAATTAAAGTTCCTAGGAGTTGATCAATGGACAAAGTTTTAAGATCATTTAGTTCTTCTATTGCAGAGACTTTTGGATTAAATTTATCAAGCATAGATCTTAAAATTTTCTGAACTAATAATGATTCTTCAAAATTCTTACCAAGACCCTTCATGGCATTCACAAGTTCTTCTACTCTTAAAAAATACTTGCTAACTTTTTCATCTTCATTCATCTTTAGGTGTTCAAATTTCAAGCTATATATTTGAAGTTTGGCATCTTTTACTTTCTCATTTCCTTCATAACTGCTAATAAGTTTATCCCACATTTCTTTGGCAGTTTGAAGATGCATCACCTTTAAAAACTCATCTTCTGCAAGTCCATTCAAGATAGAATTCATTCCCTTAGCATTAAAGCTAAATTCTAACTTATCATCCTTGGAAGCTAGCACAACAAAGTTTATGTATCCGGTCTCTACTACATCCCAAACATCAACACCTAAGGCCATTAGGTATTTTCTCGTTCTAACCTTCCAGAAGGAAAAATTTGTTCCATCAAACAGAGGAGGATTAGTGGCTAAAGTCCCTTCATCACTTGTCATTTTTAAGCTTACAGAGCTAAATTTAGATAAAATGAACTTGCTCTGATACCAATTGTTGAGATTACTAAGACAACTTAGAGGGGGGGTGAATCAGTTGTTACTTTGCTTAAACAATCTTAAGTCTATTAAAACATTTTTAATCTTCTCCAAGTAACCATTAATATTATACAACATATGAAAAACATATATAATGAGCATCAGTCACACATAAGATATACACAGAGACATATTTTCATGAGGAAACCCATAAAGGGAGAAAACCTCTTCTTCTTCAAAATAATAGGTACTCTTTTAAGTTCTGTACATCATCTATAATTGAGAACCAACTCAATGTGAGGCTACTACCTCTGTTTTACAAGATCCAACTTGTTTGAGAGCACCAACTCTCTGATTTCTCTAGCACCCACTAGAAGGAAGCTTCAACTCCCTGAATGTTCTAGCACCAACTGGATTTATACAAGAACCAACTTGTTTGAGAGCACCAACTCTCTGATTTCTCTAGCACCCACTAGAAGAGCTTCAACTCCCTGAATGTTCTAGCACCAACTACATTTATATAAGCACCAACTTGCATACAGAAAAACTCTTTGTTTTCCCAAGCACCACCTTGTTTTCTAGCCACAACTAGATGGAAGCTACAACTCCCAATATTCAAGCATCAACTTGAATATCAGAGGACCACAGTCCTCCCTAGCACCACCCTACCTCCCTGATTATAAGTAAATGATAGAATAACCAACAATGCAGGTGTTTCAATTCTTACCACTTATTTTCTGTCCTACAATTCTTCTATGCTTCTATATGTTCTGCAATTCTGCTCTGCTTCAAACTGTTCTGCAATTCTTCTCTTGCTTCTATCTATTCAGCATATGTTACTCATCTTTGAGTTTTATCTCACACTGCACATACTGTCGGTCTCACACTGTGCATACTGTAATTTTCCCTATCTTACAGTTCAACTCATTTTTCATTTTTCACAGCTAACGTTGCATAGTCGCTTCATATCTATTTATCCACAACAATATCTTTCTCGGTTACACCTTGAATCTCCAAGAAAATGCATCAGTAATTGAATCGCCAACCATTCAAGAATCATGATTCAGTTCAGGTAACTGAACCACAACTGAACAGTTAATCATCAAAATAAACAGTGGCCCTTCGATCATATTTCTAATTCACCTGCACCATTGGATTACAAGCATTGGGTCTCGCGTTTATCCCATATGCCCATTGGTTGTGACCACGGGCCTAATCAAAATGCGTTTCGCATTCCGCATTTCAGCAAACCTGTGTCGAAGAGTCTCGACACTCGAAGTTGCGATCCCCGAAATGGAGCCTAGCTTCGTGCTAGCTCCTCCCTCTCATATGACCATCGGTGGTGACCACAACCTACACCAAGAGGCGTTTTGTATTTCAACATTCTTGTGAAGAGGGTTCTCGACACTTTTAAGTCGCGATCTCTGAAACTTCTTAAGGATAGATTGGTATGAAATGGCTCAAACCCACTTATCCTAAGTTTGAGCGCAAATTGCGCATTCCTCTAAGAAGCAAGCTGATTCGGGCGGCTAGGATTTGTGCGTCTAGATCTAGGATTCCGGACCCCCCTTCTCGTTTTGCCATTTTGCCTTTAATAAAAGGGGGGGGTCCGGAATGGGAATCTTCACGTGGTTCCCCCTAAATCCACTAACCACTTTCACCTCTCGTCGATGTGTGTCTCCTCTGCCTCTCTCTCTCCCCACCTTGTCACATCTCCCGCTCGCCGGCTGCTGAGGCTCTCGAAGAAGATCAACAATCCACGATGTCCCTTTGATCAATGAATTAGATTAAGTCCCGGTTTTGCATTTCATGGTTTCAAAGGATAGCGCACCTCATTTCTTTGACTTTCCAGTCATCGAAATGTCAATCGCTTGCTACGTGTCCGTATTGAAGATGGACGATCCTCCTACTTTAGGGGTTTTGTAGGCCTACTTCATATTTCATGTAAAGATCGTGCTCCTTCTTATGGATCCAATGACAGTCGGTCTTCGGGCCTTGATCTGACACCTGAGATCTATTCTTGTCTACTGTGTGCTCCTCCTATTTGAATTCAGATCGGATGGTCATCGAGAATTCTGAATGTGATCCAACGATCATTGTTTCTCTTCACTGCTGATCCTTCCATTACCATGCTATTATCACTGCGTTGCTGATCATGCTGATATTCAACATCAATGACAAACATGCACACCTTGCCTTCTGTCAATAAGTATGCCAACATACACTGCCTATGTTTCAAATTTTGTTTCTATTTATAATAGTTTTATAATGGATATCATTGTTTTTGGGTTTGTTAGTAGCCTTGTCACACCCCGAGAATCAAACCTTCATAAAGTTTGACTTCTGCAAGTTCTTGGCAAATACAATGCACCAACAATTTTTAAATTTTAGGGGTACCAGGTCATTCAGGTACTAGTCTCACTTGATCTGTATGTTGATCCATCAAAACTACTCACATCTGGGTTATTTTAAGTATAGGATGGTGAATGACCAGCCAACATGTTTCTTTCCCAACCATTGAGTGGCTGCCTATGGTAAGAGATCATGTAAACTATTTTATGTAAGTAAATTTTTTTTGCAGTATGCAAACTCTTTTATGTCTATATTAGACTTTATTATCCAAAATGAAGTATTCGTTATAATTATTCCTTTATTCAATGGGTCACTACAATTGCAAAACAACACCAAAGTGGGAGACTGGTTCCTTTTTGAGAAGTTTACTACAATAAGAATCTATCGTTTGGAAGAAAAACCATATCAAAAGTGAGTGTTGAATTTGGTTGTTCTAGAGACTAAAAAAAGTGAAATTCAGTAAGTTGCTGACTAAAATCCAAGCATATTACATTAAATGTTGATCGGATGAATTTCAAAGAAAAACCAAATCTACACAAGTGTATCTATTCTGGAGGTTGAGGGAATGACTATAGTGAATATACTACCTATGTTTCACTGTTTGTTTTCTATTTGTTGTGATATATTATTGCATATTTTCCATAACATATTACAATGTAATATGTCATAACATATATTACTATATAACATATTACAATGTAATATGTCATAACATATTACAATGTAATATGTCATAACATATATTACTATATAACATATTACAATGTAATTATATGTTACATTGTAACATATTATTTCTTATTATCCTTGTCACACTCTGACAATCAAACCTTCATAAGGTTTGACTTTTGCAAGTTCTTGGCAAATACAATGCACCAACAGTTTTTAGATTTTAGGGGTACCAGGTCATTCAAGTACCAATGTCACTTGATCCATATGTTAATCCATCAAAACTACTCACATATGGGTTATTTTAAGTCTAGGATGGTTAATGACCAGCCAACATTTTTCTCTCCCAACCATTGATTGGTTGCCTATGGTATGAGACCATGTCACCAGTGAAGGTTTTTTGCAGCATGCAAACTCTTTTATGTCTATATTAGACTTTATTATCCACAATGAAGTATTTGTTATAATTATTCCTTTATTCAAAGGGTCACTACAATTGCAAAATAAAACTAGAGTGGGACACTGGTTCCTTTTTGAGTAGTTTACTATGATAAGAGTCTATGGTTTGGAAGAGGAGCCATATCAAAAGTGAGTGCTGAATTTTGTTGTTATAGAGACTGAAAAATGTGAAATTTAGTCAGTTGCAGACTATAAAGCCAACCATATTCTATTAAATGTTGATCAAATGAATTTCAAGGACAATCCAAATCTACACAAGTGTATATACTCTCGAGGTTGAGGGAATGACTACAGTGAATATGCTACCTATGTTTCACTGTTTGTTTTCTGTTTATCGTGCTATATTAATGAAGATTTTCCATAACATATTACAATGTAATATGTCATAACATATATTACTATATAACATATTAAATTGTAATATGTTATAACATATTACAATGTAATTATATGTTACATTGTAACATATTATTTCCTAGTAGCCTTGTCACACCCCGAGATTCAAACCTTCATAAGGTTTGACTTCTGCAAGTTCTTGGCAAATGCAACGCACCGACAATTTTTAGATTTTAGGGGTACGAAGTCATTTAGGTATTAGTCTCACTTGATCCATATGTTAATCCATCAAAACTACTCACATATGGGTTATTTTAAGTCTAGGATGGTGAATGACCAACCAACATATTTCTCTCCTAACCATTGAGTGGTTGCCTATGGTATGAGAACATGTCACCAGTGAAGGTTTTTTGCAGTTTGTAAACTCTTTTATGTCTATATTAGACTTTATTATCCACAATGAAGTATTCGTTATAATTATTCCTTTAGTGAAAGGGTCACTACAATTGCAAAACAACACCAGAGTGGGAGACTGGTTCCTTTTTTAGCAGTTTACTATGACAAGATTCTATGGTTTGGAAGAGGAGCCATATCAAAAGTGAGCACTGAATTTGGTTGTTCTAGAGACTGAAAAATGTGAAATTTAGTCAGTTGTTGAATATAAAAACAACCATATTACATTAAATGTTGATCATATGAATTTCAAGGACAATCCAAATCTACACAAGTAGGTCACTCATGTCTTACATAGAGATGTGACCAAGACTCATGACAATATGAAGAAATTGAAATACACATTAATCAAAGTGGAGAATTAGCTTCAAGGAAAGATAAAGTGGTTACTACAACAAGGAATTCAGTAAAATAATATTTATAACTTATGATACTCTAATATTACATATGTAAAAATGGATTTATAAATTGAATTCCTAAAGATTTGAAATTTTTATAAAATACAAAACGTTTGAAATAAAAAGTTGGATAGTTTGAAATTTGTATGAATTTTTTTATAAAATACAAAACATTTGAAATGACTATGACTTGGTCGCGAGGAACAAGTCATGTAGCCAAGCCATGGGCATGCCCCCCGCTTAGCCACAAGGTTACCCCCCCCATGGCCAAGTCAAAGCCAATTTTAATAAGAGATTATCTATGGACAGAAAAGCAGGGCATTTGAATCTAAATCTTTAACACCAGAGTGAAAGATAGTTGATTTGGCTCTTGACGATTGCTCAGGCACATATTAATCACTTAAATGCTTACTCTATTCTTAATATTTGATTATTAAATGTCTATATCAAATTTAAAAACATAATATTTGATTGTTAAATGTTTATATCAAATTAACTAAGTCCATATTGTTTATAAATTATTTATTAATGTCTATATCAAATTCTCATTTTTAAGTAAATCTATATTGTTTATAAATTTAATGTTTTTGTGTATAATGAACATATAAACATGTAATTTTTAAAATTATCTTCCTATTTTATTTTTTAATTTTATAAAAATAAAATAAAATGTATGTTTAAATTTTTTTTCATTGTATGTATATTTTACAAATATTCCTTTACAAATTATAAGATAGACAATAATGTACATTAAAAGGAATTCCAGAAGCAACAATCTGTAAAATAATATTTATAACTTATGATACTCTAATATTACATATCTAAAAATGGATTTATAAATTTAATTCCTAAAGATTTGTAATTTTTTTAAACTAAAAAACGTTTGAAATAAACACTTGGACAATTTGAAATTTTTATAAAATAAAAAATGTTTGAAATGACTATGACTTGGTCACGGGGGGATAGCCATATGTCCTAGCATTGGGTGTGCCCACGGCTTGGTCACAGGGCTGCCCCCCCGCAGCCAGGTCACAACCAATTTTAATAAGAGATTATCTATGCACAGAAAAACAGTGCATTTGAATCTAAATCTTTAACACCAGAGTGAAAGATAGTCGATTAAACTCCTGGCCGACTGCTTAGGCATAGACTAATAACTTAAATGATTACTCTATTCTTAATATTTGATTGTTATATATTGTTTATAAATTATTTATTGATGTCTATATCAAATTCCCATTTTTAAGTAAATCCATATTGGTTATAAATTTATTGTTTGTGTGTATAATTTGAATATATAAACATGTAATTTTTAAATGATTTTATAATTTGAACATATAAACATGTGTATAATTATAAATTATCAAATGATTTTGTATATGTTGGACATGTGAAGCATAAGGGGAGATTTACTTACCCATTATCATTAGGTCTCACTAGATGGTTTCAAGATGTGTTTTTTCAATCTAGTCCAAATATAAATGACTCTTAGTAATGAATATTTATTTCTCTTGTTATTAAATGAAGAACACAGAAAAATGCAAAATTGGACTTGAATTACATAATCATGTTAATCATTGAGTTTTTGAATGAAATTTTTGTTTGAGGCCTCAACTAAGGGAGCATATATTTGGGAATCAAATCCAATATAGGGCCATCCATGCCCAAAGTAGTGTGGTTGGTTGAAATACATTCCATATTATTTTCATTGCATCAACAATCAAAGGTATTGTCTCCTTGGGAAAATTGACATTCGTAAATGCAAGGTGTCTAAGGGATTGAGGGAATTTTGTCCTTGTACACACAACAAACATACCATATGCATTCATTCGTTGAGAAGTGGTGCAATGGTATTCAAGGTGCTATAGATCAATGGATCCCATGGATTTTATTTATAATATGAGAATCCCATCTAATAAGGACATCATTTTATGTGTAGGACTCCTTCAATCAAAGGTATTGTCTCCTTGGGAAAATTGGCATTCACAAATGCAAGGTGTGTAAGGGTTGAGGGAATTTTATCCTTGTACATGCAACAAACATACCATATGCATTCACTTGTTGAGAAGTGGTGCAATGGTATTCAAGGTGTTATAGATCAAGGGATCCCGTGGATTTTATTTATAATATGAGAATCCAATCTAACAAGGAAATCATTTCATGTGTAGTACTCCTTCAATCCAAGTATTGTCTCCTTGGAAAAATTGACATTTGTAAATGCAAGGTGTCTAAGGGATTGAGGGAATTTTATCCTTGTACACGCAAAAAACATACCATATGCATTCACTTGTTGAGAAGTGGTGCAATGGTATTCAAGGTGTTATAGATCAAGGGACCCAATGGATTTTATTTATAATATGATAATCCCATCTAATAAGGACATCATTTCATGTGTAGGAATCCTTCAATATTCTCAATATTTTGAATAAATTTTACAATCTACTTGCATTATTAAAACCATACAACCAATATTTTATATCATCAAAATATTTTGAATACATTTTATAATCTAGATTCACATTATTAAAAACCTACAACCAATGTTTTGTAGCATCAAGTGCAAAAAGTTTGAAAACAACATAACTTATGAAAGAGTTAATATAATTTAACTGTAAACAAGGCATTGTAAGAAACTTTGTAAGCTAAAATTTGTAAGAAACTTATGATACTCTAATATTACATATGTAAAAATGGATTTATAAATTGAATTCCTAAAGATTTGAAATTTTTATAAAATACAAAACATTTGAAATAAAAAGTTGGACAATTTGAAATTTTTATAAAATACAAAATGTTTGAAATGACTATGAGTTGGCCGTGGGGAGCCAACCATGTGGCCAAGTCATGGGCATGCCCACGGCTTGGCCACAGGGTTTCCCCCCCCACGACCAAGTCACAACGAATTTTAATAAGAGATTATCTATGCACAGAAAAGAAAGGCATTTGAATCTAAGTCTTTAACACCGAAGTTAAAGACAATAGATTCGACTCCTGGCCAACTGCTCATGCACAAAATAATCACTTAAATGCTTACTCTATTCTTAATATTTGATTTTTAAATGTCTGTATCAAATTTAGAAACATAATATTTGATTATTAAATATATATATCAAATTAACTAAATCTATATTGTTTATAAATGATTTATTAATGTCTATATATCAAATTCTCATTTTTAAGTAAATCCATATTGTTTATAAATTTATTGTTTGTGTGCATAATTTGAACATATAAACAAGTAATTTTAAAATTGTCTTCCTATTTTATTTTTAAATTTATTAAAAAATAATTACATATATATGTTTTAAGTATTTTCCATTGTATGTATATTTCACAAATATTCCTTTATAAATTATAAGATAGATAGTAATGTAAGGAATTCTGGAATCAACAATCTGTAAAATAATATTTATAACTTATGATAATCTAATATTACATATGTAAAAATGGATTTATAAATTGAATTCCTAAAGATTTGAAATTTTTATAAAATAAAAAACATTTGAAATTAAAATTTGGATAGTTTGAAATTTTTATGAAATACAAAACGTTTGAAATGACTGTGACTGGCCTCAGGGGGCAACCATGTGGCCAAGACATGGGCGTACCCATGGCTTGGCCACAAGGCTAGCCCCCACGGCCAAGTCACAACGAATTTTAATAAGAGATTATCTATGCATAGAAAAGCAGGCCATTTGAATGAAAGTCTTTCAGTAGATTCGGCTCCTAGCGGACTCCTCAGGCACACAATAATCACTTAAATTCTTTCTATGTTCTTAATATTTGATTGTTAAATGTCTATATCAAATTTAAAAACTTAATATTTGATTGTGAAATGTCTACATCAAATTAACTAAATCCATATTGTTTTAAAATTATTTATTAATTGTCTATATCAAATTTTAAATATATGTTTTAAATTTTTTCCAATATATATATATATATA
>ML803677.1:250725-265362 GCA_009831015.1 Picea engelmannii
GAGTGTCATTTCAATATTTGAGGCATTTGAGTTTGTTTCATTTTAAACTGCATTTGATTATGTAATGTCTGCCTACAAATTATTCTCTTTTCCTTGTTTCACCTTGGTGGTTGACATTGCACCCTAGTAAGTGGGTCACTCTTCAGGATAGGTTTTCTACTAGGAGGTCCTATTGACAAGTCATTGTGCCATTCCTGCTATAGCGGAAAAAACCCCCTATGGACTACACTAGGGTTCAACATGTAGGAGGATCTAACCATCTAAAAGTCTCCTACTCTTTAGACTACCCCGACTATACCCCACATTCATACAAGAAATACAAGGTGAAAAGATCCGGTAACTCTAACTTAAACTCTGCGTTCGATGTCAATCCTTTCGCAATCAATTGCTCCTCGACTACAAGTCTCCTCCCAAGGCTGATCTGCATTCACAAACAAACAAACAAATAACTACGAACATGCATATCATATATGAATTAGTGGGTTAGATGTTATAATAAAACATGAATCAAACATAAATATTGAACACATCATATGGCGGGACAGAAAAAGTACTTCTTTTATTAGAATCACAAAGCTTACTTACAATGAGATCGATGACTTCTCCTCGAACCTGGTCTGGGCTCCTCTTCACCAAGATCCAACTGCTTCCACATATCTTTCACCTCTTCAGCTCTCTCTAGGGAATGGATTAGGCTTGCAATGGAGGAAAAAGGCAAGAATAGGGAATTTTGGCTCAAAAATCACAATGTGGCTACAAATTCTTAGGGAAAGGGAGGAAAGTGAAATGGGAAAAGTTTCAATGTTCTTATGCTTAGCTTTGGAATGATACCCCATAACCTCATTTTATATGACAAAAGGAGGGTTATTCGGTTGGGTGACAGGCTATAGGCAGTGGGACAGTTGGAAAACTACCCAATAGCCCATACTCTCAATGAATTCCTTGCAACTTTTTAATTTTTGCAACATTTGTGGGCATACACGGGCTGTAATGGTGCATCTAGCGTACGCATGTGATCTCTAGTGGTGCAGTAGGCGTACAGGGCACGTACATCTTCAAAAATGTGTTTTTTAAGAAGAGATGCTTAGTGATGGCTTGGAAAAAAAACAAGTAAGATGGTTTGATGCCAGGGATGCATGTATGATGAAATTTAGGGTTATAACATATGACCCCTAATGTGTGAGGTCATAAGAGCATCTGATGGCTAAAATACATTACAAATATTCACTAACATATGAAGCAAGTGATTCTGGGACTAGAGTTCGAGAGGTGCCATCTGCAAAAATAATAATTATCTCACCGAAGTGGGCATACCCATGCTCGCGATGAAATAAATCATGGATGTCAATCAAATACACTGCATATCTATGTCATATAACTATATAACTTGTATCTGTGAGCAATACACAATGGATCTACATCTCAAAATCAAAGATATACATGTATAGTATCCATCTTCAAGAAGCCAATGACGCCTGATGGTTGGAGATGAGGCCTTCAGAGCTTGAGAAACAACTTCAAGATCTTCAAAACTTGCATAGGAGTGTAATGTGAGTATATGAATTCACTACCCAGAGGTCTTCGACAACTCGTTGGAAATAGACAAGAGGATCTTGGTGATCAGGCCGAGAACTTCAGTGATTTCGAACAAGGACTTGATTGGACTTTTGCGATGGTCGGGCATGAGGACAAGAGACAAACTGCACAAGGGCCAACTCAAGCTAAGTGAAAACTTCCCTTGGACAATAGCATGATAGATGATCAGACTCAGGCATCATGGCATTGACATAAGTTCACGATGCAGGAGGCAACACAAACTCTCCATGTGTTTGGAAGAATAACTAAATGGAGGAGGACACAACACTATCTAGCGAGAACAACTCCCTAAGGTCATATTAAATCCGAAAGCTTGATGAAAAAACGGAAGGATGTGCTTTTTCCAAGGGTGACTCATTGTGTTGCCATAAAAAGAAAATACTTTTCCCATCCTCTTTTTGGAGTATATTTGATTTTTTTGTTTTTTTCAATAATTTTGGAAAGCTTGAAAAATAATAAAAGAATGCTACATTACAAAGGAGGAACAAGTGTCGCAAACATAATAGTTCCAAGTGTAAGGAACACACTGATGCTCAAAGCACGAAGACATGTGCAGGAAAAGGACACTCGGGAAAATTCCTCCATGGGTCAAGGTGTCAAAACGCAGAGGCAAAGTGCTACAAGGATTACGTATAAGATGTGCTTCAAAGGTTTAGTTGAGAGAAACATGGAGCTAAAATTAGGCCAAAAACACAGAGATGCAAATTCGATTGATAACACACAAAATCCCCCCTTTGATGTATGTTTAATGAGCCCAGAGAAGGTAAGCTCGATGGTTTTTCATTTTTAAAGAGTTTGAAAAAGCATAAAAGAAGACTCCGCTGGGGTACCTTTTTCGAAGGTAGTCTAGTCGGTTCGAAAAATGGGTAAACTAGCATCGAAAAGATGTCTGTTCAAAACCATTTTAACGAGTCTAACAAAGACAAGATCACTCAACAATCTTTTCAATTTTAAGGAGCCTGAAAAGAGCTTAACTATGGACTCGCAGCGTTTTTCTAGATTTAGTCTCCTTAGCCCGAAAAAGTATAAAATCTACTTAGGAGAACTCTCTCGGAAAGACGAATCTCCCGAGGTGCACCTTTTTCCTTCTTAATCTACAATCCAAAAAAAGGGGTAAACTCATGCCAGTAGATGTTTTTTTGATCCAATTAACGAGTGTGAAAGAACAAGATCACTCGACGATCTTTTCACTTTTAAGGAGTCTGAAAAGAGCTTAACTATGGACTCAGTAAGATGTGTTATGCTCAACCATTTTAACAAGTGTGAAGAAACAAGCTCACTGGACAATCTTTTCAATTTTAGAGAGGCTGAAAAGAGATGAACTATGGACTTCGTGGGCGTTCCTTTTTCGTAAATTTAGTCCCTCGGGCCCAAAAAAGGGTTAAACTTATATTTGAGAATACTCTTCTAGCGAACCAGAGTTCCTAGAGCATACCTTTTTTCATAAAATTGATCATCCAGACCAAAAAAGAGGTAAACTACTGTCGGACAGATGTGCCTTCAATTTTTAGTTTGGCGAGCATGAAGGACAACAAGATCGCTCAACAATCTTTTCATGTTTAAAGAGTCTGAAAAGGGCTTAAAAGAAGACTCATTTTTTAGGAGTCCTGAGGGTGAGGTTAAGAGTGATAACATATCAGACGTATGAGGCTCAATCTCGTAATCAGGACAAGAATCTCAAGGAATCCCAAGCCTAAAGTCATTAATGACAACATGGACACCAAAAATGCAACCAGGATCTACCTAGGGCATCATGTAGAGGTAGGCTCTACCACTAAATTACGACACTTGTAAAGCAACAATGACGGTTCTGTGTCGTGATTTGGTGGGATCAATCCTATGGCAAAGCGGCAAAGACAAGGAGATGCAAAAAGTGGAGGTGGAATCCTAACTTAAATGCAAAAAGTTGGAAAAATGACTTTTACCAAAGAATCTTTAAAAATGACCAATCTGCCAAAAAAATTTCAAAACCAAAAGTGAAGTGTATCTTATCATCCAATGAGAAACTCTAGAACCATGTTAAATGATTTTCAAGCTAGAAAAAACGACAAAAGGGTCCAAAAATGACAAAAAGGGCCAAAAAAGAATATAAATAGAAGCTGGCAGCCCATTATCACCATTGCAAATTGAGAATTGACCAAAAAGCCAAAAACACCTATTTTCTAAAAGAGTTGATTCTGGGAGCTTCAGAGGATGAAACGAACCTCTGCTTGGACCAAGTAAGTATAAAATAGCTCCTCCTGCATTTCCATACTTCTTTCTTGCATTAATTTTAATTTTTTGGGGGGAACACACTGTTAAAAAGGGGCAGCCCTGCATGTACGCAGGCTATCCAAGGACAACCCACATATGCCCATGTGCAGAAAATACTCTGCCTGGGTGCATACGCGACTGTGCTCACTACATCCCGTGTACACCCTCAAAAAGGTAAAGAAAAAAGAAAATACAAGATTTAACTCCCCTGTGAACTTGTCATTGACAAGATGTATGTCTATTGGAGAGAGAGGGAGCATGAGGATATAGATAACTTGGTCAATGAGGAACCTACAACTATTTGCACATTGAGACAATGCAATTTGTGGAAGTTCTTTCGGTATCCGTTCATGAGGGCACAACCCAGGCTGTTGAATGACTTGGTAGATTATTGGCATCCTGACGCTAAGGCGCTTATGCTCGAGGGGCAGTCATTGACTCCAATGATTGAAGACATTTACTTTATGACTGGCCTCTCGAGGAGAGGTGAACCAATAAACTTGCGTGCTTTTCCCCCTGGGCCTCACAGCATTGCTGAGTTGATTGAAATACATTGCAAGGACGGCACTGAGAAAGTAGGTTCTCAGGTGCCAATCAACAAGATCACCAACCTATCACTGAAAGTGATAGTTTTACTCATTGGGTGGATCATTAGATCCGCGGCTTTACATCAAGCCTCTCAGGCAGACATGCATTCTGTAGTGTAGTGCTTGAATGCACGAATATTCGATTAGAGTACGACCATGCTAAACTGAATGAAGAGACAAGTCATTGAGTGTTGCAGGCGGAACAACAAAAACTTCGGGTTCGACACTATATTATGCTCTTTCTTTTTCGAGAGGGTACCTAGTCTCATTCCTCGAGAGACAGTGCAGGGGCATGTGGTCTCCGCCCCATCGGTGTGTATATGGGCAACATTGCTGCCACGACATGGGGGCGAAAGGACCGTAGAGGCCTTTGATGACACCTTTTTTTACTGGTGGGCACGGAAGATTCCGACAATAGAGGACTACCCCGACACCGGGATCAACTTTTCCAGTGACCTGGACATGCCCGTAACTCGTGGAGCTGAGCGGGGAGAGATAAGTATGTTTGTTTTTAATTTTTTTTTAAATTTTTAGTTTCTTTTTATATATATCATTTTTATGTGTACCAAAGTATCTGACAACTATGTATCTGTTATGTACAGATGTGGGACCAGTGCGTCCAACATATTTTGCAAGGAGAAGGTAGTGTCCTCGACTAGAGGCAGTACCAACAACAGCAGTGGGAGGACCTCCAGAGAGGCTGAGAGAGTGTTGAGACGGGTGGAGCGGAACCTCACCACACTCACTCGTACAATGTCTATGGCCGAGATCGAGGATCTCCCACCATCTATGCAGCCTCATGTAGTTGGGGTTCCACGAACTTGAGTTCATCCTTTTTGGCGTTTGGAAAATGCCATGGTTCACTATGGCAGGGCCAATAGGCCTCGCCCTTAGCTAGGATGGACTACTTACGTGCCGAAGGAACCTTTTTGTTTATCTTTGAGGGAATAAGCCCCATGACGTGTACTGGACATATTATTTTTGAGGCGCTCGTGCCCACCTATGTACTTTGAGACTTTTGATATATATATATATGTGTGTGTGTGTGTGTGTGTGTGTGTGTGTGTGTATTTACATCTTTTATGTCTTATGGATTACATTTATTTACAAATGTATTTACATGTGTATGTGTGTGCAATATGCCAATCTAATACATGATTAGATAGAGTATCTGTAATTTGATTCAATCTCCTAGGAACATGGATATACGTAATGTAATCAAATCTTCGCTCTAAGAGACATACCCTAAGGAATTGTTGGTGTAGACTAGGATCGTAAACACGGAAAACCCCATTCAACTGAGACACAACCATTTGTGCATCTAAGTAGACTCAGAGGTGAGAGATACCATGCGATAAAGTGTCACAAAGCAACTCTATTACTACATTGTATTTGACGACATTATTTGTGGCATCACCTAAACAGATACCTCCATAAGATAGAAACTGGCCTTGCGGCGTGAAAATCACCCAAGCTGCAGAAGAAAGCCTTCGAGTGTGCCAACTAGATTCGTCGGAAAACCCAATGAACAACTCTGATTCATTTGACATCTGCCACAGTGAAAAAGATGACATAAAAAATGACACGTCCATAAAACAAAAAGACAAAAAACTAATTGTATAAGAACTATACATATGTACAAGAAGTCACTCAAGGTGACCCACCTATGAGTAATACTTCTTGAGGTAGAGCCCATTTCTAGGCTCTGCCAAAGCATTTCCCTCAAAGTCTACCAGACGATAAGCTCCCTTCTTTAGTACCTCCTTCACGATGAAAGGTCCAAACCACATGGGTTTGAACTTTCCTGCCCCCAGGGGATCCTTATCTTGGTCGTAGACCAAGACAAGGTCACCTTCAGAGAAAATTCGAGGACGAACAGACCGATCATACTGACACTTGAATATTTGCTTGTGAGCCTCATTGGCCAAGGCTGTGTCACGACATTGCTCATCGAGCTGCTCGCGATATAATAAGCGTTCCTCAAGCGGTGAAGTGTTTGGAAATAACTGTACTACCAAATTTAGAGATGGGATCTGGCACTCTATTAGAAAGGTTGCTTCCAGCCCATAAACGAGTTGAAAAGGTGAGAAACCGGTTGCAGTCTTTACAGATGTTCGATAGGCCCACAACGCCGAGTACAACATCAAATGCCAATTTGAGTTGGTTGAATTGATCGTTCACTGTAGAATAGTCTTGAGGGACTTATTCACAGCTTCCACTTGACAATTCGCTTGTGGGTAGTAGGGTGATGAATGCTCTTTCCTCAACCCAAGATTTGATGTTAACTCAGACATCATTTTATTCTGAAAGTGACTTCCATGGCCAGTGATAATCTCTTTCGGGATGTCGAACCTTGCTATTATCTGGTTAAACAAAAAGAGAGTTGTTGTCTCTCCATCATTTTTTAATGTTGGCATAGCTTCGACCCACTTTGTGAAGTAGTCTACTACTATGATGATATAATGGTTCCCCCTGGCTGAAGGGGGCTGGCATGTAGTATAATCAATTCCCCACTTGGTGAAGGGACCAACTGTGATGATGAGAAAAATGGGAGCGGGGTGTGCCCTCATCTTCTGTGAGAAGATATGACACGGGTGGCACTTCTTGACCAATTCAACACAATCCTTGATTAACGTCGGCCAAAAGTAACCAGCTCGTAGAATCTTTTGGGCTATTGCCAACCCAGAAAAATGACCACCACATGCTCCAGTGTGGCAGTCGTTAAGAATGAGTTCCGCTTCTTCATGGGTGAGGCACCGATGAAGGATACAATCTACACCTCGATGATACAAAGTGTCATCGAGTATGAGATAGTTTTTTACCTGATGGCGTATACGTCGACACTCATCACGAGAAGAAGAGGCGGGGCACTTCAAAGTCTGGAGATAGACTAGTATATCTCCATACTAGGGGTCCAAAGACGCGATCAGAAAAACATCTCCTTTAATAGGCGACTCTTCGGGCGTAACATCACCTGATTCGATCGAAAGTTTCGAGATAAGTTCCGCAAACACCAATGACATTTTAGATTTCGAAGAAAAAAAATCCAAGTCAAATTCCTGGAGGATAACTATCCATCTACTGATATTTCCACCGATCACACGTTGTGTCAACACGTATTGGAACACATTCACAATGGCGATGACGATGGTCTTGCGAAGCAGGATATAATGACAGAACCATTGGAAAACATGCACTGCTGCCAACACCAACTTCTCAGCATGGGAGTAGTAATATATCACATTCTCTTCAAGCAGATCGTCCTCTTGAACCAAGACCATACTGATGGTCGACTCTTTCGTGGCCAAGTACAATAAGAAGTCTTTATTATAATTGGGTGGTCGAAGCAGAGGGGCAAATGTAAGGGAGCGTTTCAATGCCTCAAAAGAGTGATGAGAGGCTTCGTCCCAATGGAAAGGGAATCCCTTATTTAGTAAGCACATGAACCCTTTAGTGACTTCAGCATAGTTTGCGATGAAATGCCGTAAAAAGTTTGCTTTACCCTGTAGGCTTTGAAGCTGAGGGACTATGCACAAGGGAGGCAACTGAAATATCACCTCAACCTTTAGAGGATTGACCATGATCCCTGTTGTCGAAACTATGAAACCTAGAAGATGACCCAACGTCACGTAGAAACTGCATTTGTTTGTATTCAAGGGAATCCGATAGTAGTGACATCGCTCAAAGATAAGTCGAAGGTGTGCGGGATAATCATATCTCTTACGAGATCGTGATTCTAAATCATTGAGATAAGCCCCGACTATGTGTTTGATATCGTGGAAATAAAAATACATGGCCTCCTGAAAAGTGGCTCCAACATTTTTCAGGCCAAAAGGCATCTTACGATAAGAAAATGTACCCAATGAACAAAAAACAAAAATTTTGTGTTGGTTTTCAGGCTTGATCTGTATCTGATTGTATCCTGAAAAACCATCCATGAAAGAAAAGACCTCATAGCCTGCACATTCATTGACGATTTGGTCAATGAACGGGGTGGGAAAATTATCCGTTGGACAGGCCTTGTTCAGATCACAGAAGTCCATACACACATGAATCGTTCCTTTCTTTTTGATGACCAGAACAGGGTTTGACACCCATTGAGTGAACTGAATGGGGTAGATGAAACTGGCTTTAAGTAGTTTCTCTACTTCAGCCTTAATAGCTGCTGCTTTCCTAGGATTAACTGGATGAAGCTTCTGTTGTACCGGCTTAGCGTCAGGATACGTCGTTATTTCATGTTCAACAATTCTTTGATCTATTCCTGGCATTTCCTCATAATACCAGGCAAAAAGTTGCGGAATTATTTAAATAAATCTGTGTAGATTTGAATCTCCTCGGGGGAGCATTCCGCTTCGACAAAGACATTCTCTACGACGCTAGGGGTTCTTGAGATGTTAATAGGTATCATTTCAACGATGGTTTCCATATTACCTTCGACGTAAACTGCGTGCATAGCCAAAGGATTGATATGACAAGACCTATCTCCAGTCATAGTCAACACGAATTCACCTGCCTCAATTCTTCTTAACTCCGGGAGAAAATAAAATCTGTGATGGAGATCATCGCAGGGTCTGTCTGGGCCAGTCATTGCCTTGATAATCACCTCGTCTGAGGGAAATACCAAGCCTAAAGAACCAGTATTGGTGAAGGAACCTTGAGCCCAAATAGGCTCAAGAACTGGATCTAACTCCTATGCGAGAGTCGGATCGAGGTTAGCGGAAGCTTGCTGGACTATAGAGTATGTAACCTCTGTTGTGGACAAGGGCATGGCCATGCCATGATGCCCTGTCCCTTCCATCATGGTCGATGGGGAAGGAAGAGTCCACATATCATTAAAGTAAGTCGACGACACTTGAAATATTTCAGCCTTAGGCTGGTCGAGGACAGCTGATATGAACTTGACATCGCCAGACCGGGGCAGGTAATTGAAAGTACCCATCAAAGGCGGGCACAAACCAATCCCTACATTGACGACATCAGGCTATGGATTATCAATCATCGGGACCGTGGATGCCCTTGATGAAAGGTCAGGATGGGAGAAGGACAACTGATCAATGGACACGATCCGTCCCTCATGTGGAAACAACAAGACTCGAAAAACGATCATGACCACTGCATGCATAACATAGGTCCAACTCCTCCCTAACAGAAGGTTGTAGTCGAGAGGTGCATCAACCACTTCAAATTCGACACACGTGGTCTTCCCCTCTAACGAAACGGGGAAAGAAGGGATGATTCCATGTGGTCTGAAAGAACGACCGTCGAAAGAAATAAGAAAAGTAGGTGATGGAGACAAAATGGATTGGTCGATGGCCTTCCAACATGCCAACGACATCATGCATGTTGAGGCGCCCTCATCAACCACTGTGCAGAAAATATTTTGGGTAAAATTTTTGATGGTGTAAGCCGCTACTATCTGAAACGCCACGTGGTAGGGGAGACGAGGTTTTAAGTCAGTCATATAAAGCATGATTGTTCCCAGATTACAAGTCTCACCGGATCCTAAGCCAGCTAACAGAGCCTTTCTCTGCGAAGGGCAGCTCTAAAGGACCTCCAAAGCAGACATCGCACAAGGGGTTTCTGACAAATCCTCCACCACATAGTAGTTCTGGGCGTCCCTCACGTTTGGATTATGGGAAGCTTTCTTGAACGCCCCTTTCGGGATGCATGTCATTGCTTTGCCCAATGTCTTCTCGATCTGGAGTGGAACATATGGGTTTTCTGCTTCTTTGCCCTGCTTAGAAGTGTTTGGCATTTCGTAATCGTGTGTCCTAGTTGCTATGTGAACATAACCTTTCAACATATAAACATTTGAGGTTAAGGGATTACTAGATGACGAAGGGGGTTCCTGACTGCCCCCATCCATGTTCGAAGAGGCTTGAGTTAAATTTTTCCCATGTGGAAATGGGTTTGTTAACACAACAGACTGCTGCTGCGCTAATAACTTCTAGGCCTCTGCAAGCCGAGGGCACAAGTGAGTCGGGTGGCCTTCCGTGCAAAGGCTACATGGATACTTCGACTTCTTCATTTCTGTGTTGCCCCTGCCATCATTGTTGGTGGGTTTCTTATCCCCCTTACCCTTCTTTCGCCGTTTCTTCTTTCCGTTAGGCTGTTTCTTTTTTTTTATGTTTTTGTTTTAAATTTTAATTAATTTTCATTTTTTTCTTTTTTCTTTTTGTAATTTTATGTTTTTTGCTCACTAGATCTGGTCTCCATTTTACTGTAAACTACCACATATCCAAATTTAGATTCTGAATTCCAATATGATTCCATTATTTAACGTATCTTCTATTTGTGCAAACTTGCCACATCTATATCTAAGTTGGCAACCTTGGCGTGAAGCTGATGCACTGAAATAAAAAAAATTACATCAAAGATGTGTGACTCTTTCGCAACCACAAAGAATCTTATTTTAAGGTGTTTAAATAAAAAGAATTCAAACCAATAATGAGTAATTTTTTTAGTGATATAGTAGGTGTTTTGTTTAAATTTTTTTTTCAATGCTTATTTACTTCATAAATCAATGTAGTTTTTCATGAAAAAAAAAACTCTTATAAACCCGTTCCTAAACATACGATTATTTTTTTTTATTGCTTATTTACTTCATAAATTAATGTAGTAAGGTGCATAACACGATATATATATATATATATATACTCTATGAAATATATAAAAACAACATAAATTAATGTTGTAACAATATATATTTTGAGGGGGGAAACACCTCACAAGGACATGGCTTCAGTTGGTAACAACACATTCTCTTTAGTTGCCGTCTCAGCCGGGGGAAACCCTGGTTTTGGATCACAAAATGCCAGCGAAAACTATGGCTTCAGCCTGTAGACATGTCCATAGATAGTGATCAGGCGTTAATGATCCACTAGGGTTTGCTATAGTCCTTTCCCATGCGGACATCAACGCTAAAACAAAGCAAAATCTCAGAGCAACAGCCATGGTTGAGGACCTCTGCGTGTGTGGAAAACACAGGAAAATACAACAATGGATTTGTTTAATATTCTTCAGTACGGGTATACAGTAATGGATATATGCTTGAGATACCCATAGCTTTATATGAAGAAATCCATGAAATTGCTTTGGTGGTTTCATAGTGTGAGAACTGGTAAATGGCGGGCATCCTTGATTAGATTATGCAATCAAATTGGTGTATGAAATTTCTTTGTTTTTTGGATTAAGGACCTCTTCTTTGTAGTCATTAGATTTGAATTGGTGATCTCTTAGGAGGAAACACATGTTCTTAACGGATGGTTAGATGGGCAACATGCATGCAGCCAAGTCAAAGGCCTCTCTCGTTGTCAAGTTATTATTAGAAATTAAATGTGTTAGCTATTAATTTGGCCCACCAAACTAGTGACATATGTTATATGTTTTAGATCTGCCACTTTGTTATTCTTATTTCTAGAGTTTGGATATAATAATAATAATAATTTAATTTTAAGTTCATTGTCAAGTCAAACATCAAATTGGTGTATGAGACTCTTCTGTTTGTGGGATAAGGGACCTTTTCTCTGCAGCCATTAGATTTGAATTGGTTATCTCTTAGGAGGAAACATATGTTCTTAACAGATGATTAGACTTTATTGTAAATTGCGTAATTAAATTGAAACTTATAACGAATTTAGAAAAGAAATATATCTATAAACAATTTATAATGAATAAGATTTTACGTAAAAATTACTCCCAAAAAAAATATTTTTTATATAATTATTTTGTTCATGTTTGAAATAAAAATTATAACTTTTTATATATAATTATTTTGTTCATGTTTAAAATAAAAAATATAATAATATAAAAAATCAATATATTAATTAATAATTTTGAAGGTAAATTGTATGTCAATTTAAGAAACATGGACACTCTACCCATTATTAAACACCAACATATCCATAATTTACGTTGATAAAATGCTTGTCTTTCGAAAACTACTGAACTGCTTAAGAAAACTTCTGTGACATGTTACCACTTCCATTATGTGCTTAAACCCGTCCACTCTGTCCCTCTACCCGTTAGAAGGTCAAATCAAATTTGTTTTAGGACGTTGCCATATCATCAAGAAATTTTGTAGTGCATCTCAAGTACATATTCCCTCATTACCATTATTTCACTTATGAGGCTTTTGTCAACCGATCTCCTTTTTTTCAGCATTCATGATTTAAAGGAAATAATTTGGGATTTAGTCATTTAAGGATGTCTAACTATTTTCTCAAAGATTTAAAATTTTTCCTAGTTCAACGCTGCAAAAACTCCTAAGTTTAGACAGGCGTTGCAGAATCTACTGCTGACTCGCTGGTGGAGGGGAATTGGAGGTTAAACCTGTTGCAGGGGGTTTCGTCCAATATGAATCCTATCAACTTAGCAACCATAGTGTCTAGGTACTCCTTGACTTGTTTAAGCTCTGTTGAAGATCAGATTAAGTTTGTGCTTATGTTTTCCCCTCCTGGGCGCTGCGAATTGATGATCCACATTACGAACCTACCCCTTTTACCTTTGCTATCACAAATTCTTAGCCATTTGCAGTGTTTCAACTTTTTCTACTACAATTGAGCAAATATTGATGTCAAATCCATTGTTCCTATCTCTTTGTTGACCCTTGTTGTTTATACTGCGAAATCTATTGTGGATTATGTTGTGAATCCCATATTTTGGTGTTGTGAACCTATACATCAAACTCAACATCATTACCCTCTGATCACATAGCCTGTATAAACCGATTTCCTTTAATTTTCAATTGTTATTTCAAGTCTAAAGTTTATCTACGTTGGAAATTTAAAGATCCTTTTTTATTAAAGTTGTGATAACCTTGCAAATGTTGGTGAAGTGTTAGCTTAAAACTTTGGCAGTTTCTTCCTCCTTGCATATCCATTTTCCTGAAGGCTTTTCTTCCATGTCTTAACCATCAATTTCCCTTTCATAATTCAGAATTCAAATAGACAAGAAAACTATGAAGCCTTAAAAGAAGCTAGGTTTGAAAAATACCATCATTCCAAACCCTAAGACCTATGTTCTTTGTTTGACCTCTCATATCCCTCAGATTATTGTATTATTTTTCCTCCTATAATAGCAAATGGATACACCACAACAAAAGAAGGCTCACAAGGGTGGGTGTGTAGTCATGACCGAGCCCTATGATATGCAGTTATTTGATGCTAAACCTTTGATCAGAGAGGTCTTCCAGCGAGTTGGATGTTTCAATTTCTGTCAGAATATCCAGTGGGGACACACTGAGGTAGCCAGAGAGTTTTCCTTAAATTTTGATAAACTAAAGTGGGAACCTTGAACTGTAGGTATATGAAGCCACCATTGCAGCAGCCACTGAGATACCCAACACTAGTGAAATATGGTTTAAATCCATGAATCTTAATGCGTCCTTCTCTAAAGAGTTCCTCAAACCAGAATGTCAGGGAGATAACCTATCAAAGGGAGTGCATAGGAGCCACTTGGTTGAGGGATTTGACAATATGTTAAGGGTGATGCAGAAATATTTCACCTATGAGGGAATATTCAATATTATTTACCAATACCACATTAGACTTTTGTTGCACTTCACAAGCAAAGACCTCATGAACCTCCCTTTCTATTTTTTTAGGAGTATTGGGAAAATGGTTGACAGGGTCCAAGCCAAGTCCAAGGCTATGGAAACAAGTGGTTTTCACTTAGGGTTGATTAGGATGCTTGTGATGGAGCATTTGAAGAAGAGAAACATAGCTTGGGAGTAGTTCATTTCCTCTACACATCTGCAATTAAATGTAGCTCCTACTCCTCAATCTAAGGTGCAGAGCCCTCTGCAAATTGATAGTATTTTTCACACAGAGACAAGTAAAAAGAGAAAAGGAAAACACATTGCTAAAGATTATGAGACTCCTAATCAACAAGAAGAAGAAGAAGGGGGATCTCATCACTCTCCACAAAGGGATTTTTCACCCCAACTAGCTCCAGAATTAGCAGAAATTCCCTCAGCTAAAACCATAGGCAAAAAGGGGAGAAGATTACTCTTCCCCTCACCAACTGCTGCAATTGAGACCAAAACTAGGAGGCCCTTCACTATGTCATCAGACAAGAAGGAAACTTTTGAACAAGAGCTCATAACAAAATATCATGTCAAGAGGAAGGATAAGGGTAAAATTGAGACTGTTGAAAAAAATGTTGAAGTCATAGACATAACCACTCCCCCTGACAACCCTAC
>ML803678.1:0-19237 GCA_009831015.1 Picea engelmannii
TTACAAGAACATATTCATCAAAATCTCTTTCAACAACTAATCAAACCTAGATCTAACAATTGTCAAGATCCTAAGGTTCTCTTACAAGAACACCTGAATTTTAGGATCTCCTCCAATATTAGAACATTTAACAAAACTTTAAAAGCGGAAATGAAACAAACCTAAATCTAATAATGGTATGCGGTCTTACGATTCTCTTACAAGAACACTTTCAAATAAGACTCTTCCAATATTAGAACATTTAACAAAACTTTAAAAGTGGAAATGAAACAAACCTAAATCTAATAATGGTATGAGGTCTTACGATTCTCTTACAAGAACACTTTCAAATAAGACTCTTCCAATATTAGAACATTTAACAAAACTTAAAAGATGAAATCAAACAAAAACATAAATTAAATTATACCTAAAATAAGCAAATAAGCATGCAAGTGAGGCCATGGGGGCCCTCCATAACTCCACAAGCACACCACTTCAAAGGAGACTCAGATGTAGAAGCAAAATCGAAGTATGATTCTTTATTTCAAAATCTCCATTACAAACCAACTCTAAGGTTACAATTCTTTCTAATTCTAGGATTACAAGCTTACAAATGAAGGAGGTAACACTCCTATTTATACAATAGCTATGATAACAAACTCATAAATGTGATCCACTAATCTCTCTTTAGTTCCATACATCTCTCAACCATCTAGACACATAACCCCCTTTTGTCCTTGATCTTCTCCACGAGATCATGATCTCTTATCTTATCAAATTCGAATTTGATCATTCAAGGCCACATAAAGGTGTCTTGGAAGCTTCCTTGGAACCTACACATGTCACAAAAACAATCCACTTTCCATATATGAAGTAAAATATATTATTTTCTAATATTTAATCAAGAATTTCTCTTAAAAATGCTTAAAAATAAATAATATTTGGAAAATATAAATGAGACCCATTAATGGTGAACAATAGGTAAAATGAAGTGAAATGGTGGTGAATAATGAGTGATATAATGGAAGCATAGGTGAAAAATGTATGGTAATGAGTGATATTTGTATGACATTTTTGGAGCCCAATAGCCTTTCAACAGCTTGAGGAGGAAAAACTCAGAATACAAGATCCTCTTGGTTCAAAGTTTCGGGGAACTAAAGGGTGACTTGACTGGATCTTCCAATTCCAAATCATTCAACGTTGAGAAAATACAAGAACTGATTAGAAACAATACAACTATTATAGTGATCCAACATACATCATCCTATAATAGCATAACTCGACTGGATCCTCCAATTTCGAGCTGTTCTAACACAGTGTACACAGAGAGGTGGAAAGAAGCTGACATTCATAAGGCAAGAAGTCTCAAAAGCCAATACATAACCAGAACAACCAATGCTTCATCAAAACTTTACAATCGAGAGCCTCTGCTCAACCATCGATCCTTTCAAAAATACAAAAACTGAGTACATATACTTAGAAAAATTCGCCTAACAGAGGCGTGCTCGGACCTCCAAGGCGTGGCGTCCCTTCAGTCAAACTTGGACCGATATCCTTCATCAGATGCCACCTTAACTGTGCATGGCTCTTGCAAGGGGGGTAGCTGAGCCATTAAGTGCCGAGTTAGCGTGTGCAGACTTCTCTGGCTAGTCGAGGACTCGGCATGGCTTCTTTGGAAAAAATTGACACATAGGACCATCTCAGGTAGACTTCTTGCCATATCCTCCATACCTTACACATAATGAATGAGGAGAGGTTTCAACCACCTCCTCCCACCTTCATTTACTCCTAGCAGGAACCGGGATTGAGACTGAATCAGATTGGCACCTGGAGATCGCGACGATCCCTTCTGTGACTAAACTCGACGCTTTTGGCCCCTCTTGCACAACTCTTTCTATTTCACCAAGTGATCACGGGCTATGACCCTACGCTTATCCTCAAAGGTGCTTTCAGCGTTTCGAGGTTCGTGGATATGAAGGAGCTGATCCTTGCTCTTCAAGGTCGCGATGCGAGAAATGCTGAGATGGCCTAATTGGGTGCCATGCGTCCCTCTCTGATCTGACGGTCCTGAACTCATTCGGAGATACTGTGGGCCCCAGTCCCGGACACCTTTGGCACTTCGCGTCTCATAGATGGGAGGGAGATATTCCTTGTGCTTCGAAGTCGCGATGCACGAAAAGACAAAGAATCTAATCGTGCACCACGTGTTCCTGTAGGATGGACGACTGAGATCACTTTCAGTGAGATTGCGGGCCCAGGTCCTGGATGCTTTCAACACTTCACATCTCGGTATCCCAGTTGCAAAGAAAAGTGCTTCAAAGTCGCGATGGGAGAAAAGGCGAAGAGCCTAATCGCACACCATGTGTCCCTCTTGGATGGATGGCTGAGATCTTGTTGGTGATATATAAGCGTTATCTGTTGCGCTAATCCTGGCGCAACTCTGCTAACCACGATTACCTGCCGATCGTCGATCTTCTCTATAGATGGATCTTGGCCGTTGACAACATAACTTCTCCCGCTCACTTGATTGGTAGCTAGAAACAAGATTTTTCTGTGCTACGCTTGGGTGCTCATGCCTGCAAATGAATAAAATGCATTTGATGGGTTCTTTAAGCCCCATTTCTTCGCGTTTACGCCACAGGCTCGAATCTTGGAGAGAAAATTCCCCCTTGCAAGAATTTGCGCTAACAAATTCATCAAATTAAAGAGTAGACATCAATACCTCATCCTCATGACTCACCTCTTTAATCACATTTTCTCCTTTATCACAATATGGAGGGCTTAGCTCGTCCAAGGATTCCCTTACTTCTTCATTTTCTGAATCATAAAATAGGGTATCATCAAAAATATGAAAAGGAAAATGATTAGCCTCATTATATTCTTCTTGTGTAGGAGGGATAGGATCATGGATGGCTTCATCAGAGGGAGGAGTACACATTAACACTTCATCACCATGTTTGATATCTTTCGACTCTCTCTCTTCAACTAGGTCCTCATTATCTTCGGTAGAATCATGAGTAAATTCTTTCTCTTCCTCATGGGATTGGTAACCTCCTTCATAAATATCTTCTTATGTATTGGAGGGTTCTTGGCATTGATTATGGTACACACCCCTAAGATCTTCTACAATCTCAGTGGTGAATCCTTCGTCCTTTAGGGCTATTTCGAGATTTTGAAGGGCATGCTCATAAGTCTAGCACTGTGGTTTTGTGAACTCAAGAAACCTACTGATGAGACATGCGAAAGAGGATATGCCCTTTTCTTCTCAAAAACCCTTGATCCATTCTTGTACAAATGATGGCAAGGAAATTATAATTTATTTTATCAGGACGTTCTCCCCTTCAAATTCTATTTCACTTATATACTTCAAGAATTCTACAATGTGAGTAATTGAGAGGCCTTTAAATATTGGACAATTTTTCAACCATTTTATATCAAAATGATGTGGGTATCCTTGAAAACTTTCAAAATCAATAGATGGATACACTTTCTCCTAGGGTGCCATGATCCCATATCTTGGAAATATCACAAAGTTGAGAGTAAGGTGGCACCTTGGAAAAGGTCAGTGGAGTCGCCATATAACCTCTTAAGGATTATCAAAGGGAGTGAGGGAATCACCCTCAGTGGAGTTGCCAGGTAAGCTTTGTGAAGTAAAGGCTTTGAGTAGAAGGCTTACCGAAAAAAGTGTCGTTGAGGAAAGTTGACTCAGTGTTTCCCGACGACGGCGCCAAAATTTTTATCGCACAATATATACTTGCCCAAAGCCTAAATCCAAGTAGGCCTAGATTGACATAACATAGAGGTAGTCTTATCACTTTCACCTCAATAGGATACCTCTTTATATTTAGGAGGAGAATAAACTCACTCCAATGGAGACGTCCCAAGACCTAGTTGGTTGATGAAGGGAAATAAGACAATGGTAAAACCCACCCCTCTCTCTAGGTCACACAAAAGGAAGAAGTCATCTGGTATTGTTTGGGGTTAAGGATAAATTCAAGGTGAATGGTACTTTCCCCTTACCAATGAAACAACAAATGTTAGCAATAACCAATGATATCAATGTTTCAACTTAATGACTTCAAAATAGAAATATTCTACTAAAACAATATTATGCATGAAAAGATAAATGTATAGTAACAACAATATGTTTGAAAATTGCAAATTATAATGACAAGAATGATACAAAGACTTTTGCAATTTGATAGAACTTTGTCACTTACAATTTCAAGATTTAAAACAAGTAAACAAGTGACCTCAATGGGCTGTCAAAATACTTGTAACATCAGTAACTAAGTAATGACGACAACAACAAAACCACTTCAGAAAAGTACTTAAATTAGGGAATTAAACAAACACTTTAGCATATAATGATAGTAGTTTTCCTAGTACAAGTGCTGAGTGGTCTTATGGAAAGTTTAAGGGCTATTAAGGGGTTGCAATGATGGTTGTAACAGTAGTTACATCAGCAACAACAACCTGCAACAACTTTCATAATTTTGCACTTAGAATGATAGCAAAGGAAAGACTAGAGCCTTGGGTGATGGTACCTAGGCTAGTGCAAATTTCTAAGTAGGTTTCTTAGGTTAGTATGCTTTTTATGGATGAAAAACAAAGGCTATAGAAGTGACTACAACAACAACAATATGGCTGTTAGTGTTATTGAGAGTTTCAAGAAATATAGTTTGAAAGTTGTTTTGGTCTCATTCATCCACAAGAGCATAAAAAACAGTGCCTTTAGGGGCTCATGGAGTCAATAACAGTAACAATATCACTTGGGAAATAAAATATTGATAATACTTGTCTAAGGAAAGAAATAGATGCAAGAGGTGTTGGCACTTCAAGGCCTCAAGCATCTAAATCTTGAAGAGAGGTTTTGCTAGAGCGTAGGCACTTCTAGGCCCTAGCGTACCTTCCTTAGACTTATTTTAAAAAAGTAATTGATAATTAGAGTGAATTTACTAGAGATGTATCACTTTAGGGATCTATCAATCACTTCCAAAACAATGTATAATTGGCAAATTCAAACTAGTAGAAGAGTTATAGGAAAAAAAAAGCATTTGTTGTTTCTCCCCTAGGGTTTCAACAAGCAATTTCATAATCTTTGACATGAACAAGTAAATTTTACCACAAACATTCATTACATGAATAAAAATGATTATTTTCTACTTACTTCACCAAGAATAATCAATTCAAATCCTAGTTGAAGACCATTCCACCATAAAAAATGCCAAGATACACCACCATAAAGCTTCCCCAAGAGATACACACTAGTTATTTCAGCCAATGACCCTTAAAGAGGGAGAAAATTTTAGTCCACCACTTGTGTGTGATGAGTTATTATAAAAAACAAACTTAGCCAACCATATTTATATGGTAAATCTTGGCTAATTAATCTAAAAGTTGTGTCTTTTCATAAAACAAAGCCTACATGTAAATTTGCTCTTAAAATTCAAAATTAAATCAATTTTCAAATTTAAAACCCTAAAGAGGGTGAAGTCATCCTTCCTAGGGTAACATTAGGCCTCCTCCATGATACGTTGAGGTCATCTAGCAAAAAGTTGGGCCTCCAAAGGCCCTCCTCCATGACACACGTGTGAAAAATGCATTCCAACATCTCTCAATGTCAAGCCCTATCCCTGGGTTACGTCATGGGGCTACTAGGGTGACATTAAAGGTCTCCAAATCCAACGTCCATTAGGGGAAGTGTGGCCCCTCATTATCTAAGCCTGCTGGGGTGTCTCCAAAGGAAACATCCTCTTCCTTCACTGTGCATACTGGTCATCATTGTCTTGCCCCAAGCCTGGGGTCTCAACGTCCATCTGTGGGCTTTGAGCCATCATGAAGGTCCGAGCAAATCATTCCCTCATGTGTACTTGTCCACTGGGAAAGGTATTTTAGAAACAACAAGTATACCCTCCAGGGGTTCATAAGTCACAAGGATCATAACATGTAAATCCCATGCAATAATTAAATTACCCAAACATGTGCATCAAACCCCCCTTAACCCCAAACAAATTCTCAAATACGTTATGCAATTTAACAAGTTAAGTCTAGAGAGAGTATCAGGGTGTCCTATTGGGCTAATCCCTCTTAAGTTTAGGGTGTTTCCCAAGTGGAGTCTAGTCCAATTCATGCAAGTGTATGAGATGGCAAGGGGTAAATATTTGGGCATGGGGAGCATGTGATAACAGGGAAATGTAGAGTCTTACCTGTTGGATTACTGAGAGGGGGGGTGAATCAATAATAGTTTAATAATAATCCTTTTTCTCCAAATAATCCAAGTGTTATATCAATGTAGAATTATTATCCAATAATGAGCAATAAGAAATGAACAATCACACACATACCCAGTACACCAGTGTTTTACATGGAAACCCAGTTCGGGAGAAAACCACATAATGATTTTTCTTATATGTCTTGAATAATTACATTCATTGGAAGCACCAAATTCCTTTGTTTTCTAGCTGCAACTAGAAGGAGGCTCCAACCCCCTAGTTTCTCAGGCTATAACCTGAGGGAAGCTCCAAATCCCCAATTCTCTGGCTACAAACAGAAGGAGGATACAACCCCCTATGTTCTCCGGCTACAATCGGAAGGTGGCTACAACCACCTGTCCTTACCTTGTCCAACCGCCCTGAAGTAGAATTAGAATGATGGAACCACTGTCACACTATCACTATGAGATATACCGCTGTAAACCTGTACCAATAAACCTGAACCATGCATCAACCATGCATCGACCTGTACCTCAACCTGTACCACAAAAAAGTGCATCAACCATGCACCAACTTGTACCATAAACAAGTGCATCAACCATGCAAAAACCTGTACCAAACAATCTGTAATCAACCTGTACCATAAACAAGTGCATCAACCATGCACCAACCTGTACCATAAACAAGTGAAACCAACCATGTACCAAGTTTGTACCAATCATGTGTCAACTACTCAACAGCTATGACTCATCAATATGTACCAACATCATCAACTATAAACCTCATGTATGTGCCAACTCATCAACTACTTGTCTCAACCATGTACCCAACTTGTACCTCAACCAAAAGCCCTCATCAATTTCATCATCCAAATATGATTTCTAACTCTGTAATAGACCTGATGTATATGATCACATATTTTCAAACCTTCCTTAACTTTAAACAACAAGAGGCTAACATTTTCATCAAACGTTTCTTTAGTCTCACATGACTAGTTTTGGATTAGTCAACAACCCTAATTTGAAATAATCATAACTTTGTACTTGTAATGACTAAATATCTGAAAATGATACACAATGTTCTTCAGTGTTTTTTATGCAATTCCTCCAGGTGTCACTACTTGTAACTTCTCAGAAAAAGAGTTATAGCAAAAATGACATACCTTGCTAAATTCTGGCTTATTCTAGAGAGCGACCTTGTAGAGTGTGCCCCACACATAATTTTTGTTGAATCGATCTGAAAATGTTACAAAGAATACTAAAGACTGTAATATAACCAAAAAATTTGGTCTTAATTAATTTTTATCTTTTATGAATAAGTTATGACGTTTTTACCGGAAATACCTGTTTTAGACTAGTTTCAGGACTAACCACAAACCCTATTTTCCATGGAGTGTAACTCCAAAAATACAATGACCCACACGATGATTTTTTTACCAAATATACTTGGATATGTTTCCTCAATGGAATATCAATTCCAGGGTCTGTATCATTCTATAAATTTTTTTATTGCGAAAATGGTGAGATGACCTGTAAATAACATACCTTAGAAAACATCATCAAAATAATTTATCCTTCCTTGAATTCCGGCCTTCTTTTCTTCACCTTCCCTCATAAATTCAGCTTAGATATACTTTGGTTACCTCAGACACATATAGGTATTCGATATGCTCAAGTGTGTCTTAAAATGAGAGAGCCTTGCCTCTTATTTATACTCTCCAAGTAGCTTCCTTAAAAACATCTTCTAGGTCACTTTGCCCACTTTCCTTATTTTAGGGTTAACCCACTTCTAATTTCTCCATAAAATTTATTATTTAAATAATTTATTTTGTATTCACTTTGAATTATAGTACACTCATCACTTCACTTTATTATTTACCTTATAAAATCTCTTAAACCACTTTGACTACTTTGATCTTTTGGGGCTTCTAGATGACATATGAGGGTCCTCCAACTTCGTAAGACCATAACTCTCAAACCGTGAGGAGTTATGTGACATTACACATACCACCAGAAATGTAATGACATGTACTATCCATATAGAATAGTATTACCTTCAAATATAGCAAATATCGTTATCCATCAAACAAACTTGGGTCCATTACCCAAACCTAGGTTTTCCAGCTTCCCATGGTCATAACTCTCTAACCGTGAGGAGTTATGTGACATTCCACATACCACCGGAGATGAAATGACTAGAAATATCCATCTAGGATAGTTTCACTGACAAATTCGCTGTCCTTCATCTCATTATTCCACAATTAAGCATGGGTTCTCTTACTCCGCAAAGCATCTTCCTGTGAGGGTTTTCACCATAAGGGGACCACTTTGGAGTTCATCCATCTTTACTTCTTATCAACCATGAGAAGAAAATAATGAGTCATATTTACATAAAATAATATTGGGTCCATTACCCAAACCTTTGTGCTGCGGGGATTTCTTCAAGGGTTGACATCAATGACAACCAACCTTAATCAACAATCTCTCCCTTTGGCATTGATGACAACACTTTGATGTAATACTGAAATCATATCACTCATGCTCCCCCTGTAACCATGTCTCTGTCCTATGGATATGATAAATTTTCTCCCCCTACAACCATGCCTCTATCCTTTGCATCTGATAAATATCTCCCCCTTTTTCATCAATGACAAAGGTATATTTCCATCCGGGGATGCTCCCCCTGACTGAACTGTCCTCTTATGGTGCTTCCTCATGTACATCTAATACATATAAGATAAGCATTCAAAAAACATTCATTTTGGAGTGGAAATAAATCCAAGTCTTTGGAGAAGATATTCAAAGGCTTCCCGTGGAAGTGGTTTTGTAAAGATGTCTGCCACTTGTTCTTTTGTGCCCACATACTCAACTTTGATGTTCTTTTCTGCAACCTTCTCCCATAGAAAGTGATACTTGATTGGAATGTGCTTCGTCTTGGAGTGCAACACCGGGTTCTTTGAGATACTGATGGTGCTTGTATTATCATGATAGATTGGAATGGGCTCATCATACTCAACCTGTATATCTGTCAAATTTTGTTTCATCCAAAGTACCTGTGTACAACATGATACTGCTGCAATATACTATGCCTCAGCTATAGATAAAGATACTGATGATTGTTTCTTGCTTAGCCATGATACTAAACACTCACCCAGGCAGAATGGTGCTCCATTGGTGCTTTGTCGGTCATCAATACAACCTGCCCAATCTGCATCTGTGTAGGCAATTAGTGATAGATCCTTTCCTTTTGGATACCATAATCCAAACTCTTATGTTCCTTTGAGATATCTGAAAATCCTCTTCACTGCTAATACATGTGATTCCTTTGGTGCTACTTGAAATTGTGCCACCTGTCCAACTGCCCGCATTACATCTGGTCTGGATGCTGTCACATACAGTAGGCTGCCAATCATTGACCTGTATTGCCTTTGATCTGTAGACTTCAAATCATCATCTTTGCTCAACTTGCAACTGGTTTGCATGGGAGTGATAATTGGTTTGTAATCTTCCATTCCGAACCTCTTCAACATTTCTATGATATACTTGGTTTGAGAAATAAAAATTACTTGATTGCTTTGATGCATCTGAAGTCCCCCCAAAAAAGATAGTTCTCCAAGTAACGAAATTTCAAATTCATTTTGCATATCTTTTGCAAATTTCTGGCTTAACCTGTCATCATCACTACCAAAAATAATATCATCAACATAAATTTCAATTAATAAAATATTACCTTGACTTACCTTGATGTAGAGGTTGCTGTCTGCACTTCCTTTTATGAACCCTGCCTGCTGCAAATACTTATCCAATCTAGAGTACCATGCTCTAGGAGCCTGTTTTAGACCATAGAGGGCCCTTTTTAATTTACACACATAATCTGTGTTCTCTAACAACTGAAATTCTTCTGGTTGTTCAATGTAGACTTATTCTTCAAGTCCCCCATTCAGAAAAGATGATTTTACATCCATTTGATATACTTTAACATTTTTTGAGCATGCATAAGCTAAAAGCAAACAAATTGCTTCCATTCTGGCAATTGGGGCAAACATCTCTTCAAAGTCGATTCCTTCAATTTGAGCATATCCTTTACATACCAATCTAGCTTTGTTCCTTGTAACTTGTGCATCTTCATTCAATTTATTTATGAAAACCCATTTTGTGCCGATCACATTCTTATTCTTTGGTCTTGGAACCAATTCCCAAGTGTCATTTTTCTCTATTTGATCCAATTTTCATCCATGGCCTTATTCTAAAATTCATCCTTGCTGGCTTCTTCAAAACAGTTTCGTTCAATTGTAGATATGAGTTCTAGGTGTGTTTGTTCTGGTGAACGAATTCTTCTTCTAGTCTCAACTCCTACATCTTTCTTTCCAATAATCTGATCTGAAGGATGATTCTTCTATACTCATTTATTGGGTGTCTTTGGAGAAACTTGCTGAACTTTCTCTTATGCTTCTGTCAGATTCTCTTTATCTTCCTCTTCTACTTCTTTTTCATCTTCTGCTTCTTCTTCTAAGGGTTGTTTCATTGATTCATTTTCTTCCTTTGATTCTGGTCTGCCTGTTTCATCAATTCTTACATTGATGATTTCCACAACTTTGATCAATCTTAGATTGTAACACTTGTATGATTTCCTTGTACTTGAGTAACCAACAAGTAATCCTTTGTCCACGCAAGAGTTAAACTTTCCCATTCCACCATTTTCCTTTTTGATATAGCATTTGCTTCCAAAAACTCTGAAGTGCTTCACATTTGCTGGTCTTCCTTTCCATAGCTCGTAGGGAGTTTTATCAGTGTTGTTTCTGAGCATTACTTTGTTTGAACGTGAACTACTGTATGCACTTCCTGTGTCCAAAATATATCTGTCAATTTGGAATCCATTAACGTTGTTCGAGCCATTTCCTGTACTGTCCTGTTCTTTCTTTCAACAAGTCCATTCTGTCGAGGTGTCCTAGCAAGAGAGATTTGCCTTTTTATTCCATGAGTGCTGCAGTAGTCCATAAATTCATTTGAAGTGAACTCTCCTCTATTATCAAATCTCAAGCATTTGATTCTTGAATCCATCTCTTTTTCAACCATTTCCTTGTAGATCTTGAAGTTTTCAAAAGATTCTGACTTGTTCTTGAGAAAAACAACTGCAGTCATTCTTGTATAATCATCAACTAATAACATAAAGCATCTCTCACCTTTTAAGCCCTTTGTTGTAGTTGGTCCAACTAGATCAGTATGCAATATTTCCAGTGGTCTTATTTTTGAATATTCCTTTGATTTGAACCTCGTCTTTGTTTGCTTTCCTTGTTGACAATGCTTGCATAAAGTGTTGGTTGGTTTCGTGATCTAGGGAATTTCTCTGTCTGCGTCTCTTTTACTGACTTTGACAAGGTTATCAAAATGCATGTGACCCATTCTTCTGTGCCATAGCCAATTTTCATCTTCCTTTCCTAGACAACACTTTTCATTTCCAATTTCACTTAACACATATATGTGGTTTGAAGTTCTTGAAGCTATATCGACCAATTTCCATGAACCTTCTCTTCTTATCTCACACTTTTGTGAATCAAAAGTAACTTTATGACCTTGGTTACAAATTTGACTCACACTTAGAAGATTATGTTTCATATCTTCTACCAGTAGAACATTTTGTGCCTTTTCATTCTTGTTTCTAATTCGAACTGTGCCTTCTCCAATGATTTTGGTTGAATTATCATTTTCGAAGGAGACTGACCCATTTCTTTCCTTTCGTAATGTAAGAAATTTTTCTCTATCACCTGTCATGTGTTTTGAACACCCACTGTCAACATACCAACCATGTTTCTTCTTCTTGTCTTGTAGAGTGACTGTGCATTCTTCATTGCTATACTGATCTTTCTTTCTTATCCATGTCATTTTCTGAGGTTCTTGTCTGTGACTGTTGTTATTCTGTTGAGTTCTTTAGGAGGGACTGTCATTCTGCAATCTTTGGCCACGTGTCCAAAATTGTTACATTTGTAACATTCCACTTTAGTGCTTAAAGATTCAAACCTGTTGTAACTTCTTCTTTGTGTTTCACTAGGTCTTCTTGAATAACCCCTTTGTGTATGACTCTCAAAGTTGTTATTGTTCTTGTTGTTAGCTCTGCAATTCACAACTTTATGTCCAAAATTATTGCATGCATAACATAAACCAAAAAATATAGTTTGATACCTGGGAGTTGAATATCTTCTGAAAGGAGGTTCTCTTATGAATCCTTCTTCTTCTTGAGGCCTATCTTTCTGTTGTTGATTATGAAATCTGAATCTTCTCGGTGGAGGAGTGTCCCTGTAATCTTCCTTCTATATCTTCCAATACCCTTTGATTGTTTCTACATAGATTTTTGGATTTGTTTATTTCTCTATTGTTTTGGAGCTTGATCCCTTTTCTGTCTGATTGTATCCAAGTCCGGACTTGTCAAGATGAGATTTTTGACTGTTTATAATGTCATCCAGAACTTTTGAGCTATTCTCCATATTTTTCTTTTGAATATCCTTTCTTAGTGTGACAATCTCTGCTTCCAAGTTTCCAATGATCTTGTACTTTTCTTCTAGCTGTTCTTTGAGTGCTTCTTCAATTATTTTATTTTCTTCTATTTGAACCTTCAATTCTTTGATCATTTGTTCTAGTTCTTGAGTGTCCTTTTTCTTGTCTAGTTATGCTTGTAGTTTCTTATTTTTCTTCTTTTCTCTTCTGATAACTTCTATGGCACACATTAACTATTCTCGAAAGTCAACTTCTGCTTCTTCAATTTCTTCTTCGACTTCTTCTTCAGAGTCTTCTTTGTCAGAGTCTTTTACTTCCATTAATAGAACTCTTCCTGTCTCACTGTCACTGACTTCATCTTCATCTGATGATGAGATGTCTTCTTTGATGCATAGGATTTTCTTGAAAACTTTATTTGTGGTTCTTTTGCCTTTATATGTTTGTTTTCATTTTGAATAACCTTCATCATTTCTCTTTTTCTTATGAGGACATTTGTTAGAAAAATGACCAATACCATCACAATTAAAACAAATAAAAGCAAGCTTACCTCTATACCTACCATCAGTTCCCTTGTTCAGTGTTTTGATGAAGTTGGCCACTTCTTCATCATTTTCCAAGACGTCACTGTTGCTGCTATATTCTTCTTGTTGCTCTTTCTTTTGCTTTGATCTTTTGGATGCTTTGAAGGCTTCTTCTTTTACATCTGGATTTTCCTATTTAGTTCTCATTTCATATGCTGTGAAGATTCCATGCAGTTCGTCTATGTTTATTGAGTTTAGATCCGATCTTTCTTCTAGTGCTGATATCTTAGGGTTAAATCTCATAGGAAGAGATATTAGTACCTTTTGGACAATTACAGATTCTTCGATTTCTTCTCCCAATCCTATGATTACATTCACTATTTCATCGACTCGTAAGAAGTAGGTTGCAATATTCTCACCTTCCTTCATTTTTAGTTGTTCAAACTGACCCCTATAAGTTTGAAGCTTTGTTTCTTTGACTTTTGTATCTCCTTCATAAATATTTCGAATCTTGTCCCAAATATCTTTAGCGGATTTACAATGTGCAACTTTGGTGAATATCGTATCACTGAGACCATTCAAAAGTGCATTTGTGGCTTTGACATTATTCTCACTGAGTTTCACTGCTTTGTCATTTGTTGGTGGAACTGCTGGTGCTGTGTATCCATCTACAATTGATTGCCAAACTTGAAATCCCTGTGCCTGTATATATGTCTTCATCCTTATGTTCCAAAAAGAATACTTCTGTCCATCAAACTGTGGTATTCCATTTTTATACAAGTTGGTATTCTCCATGATCTACCTTTTAATGGTTAAACTGATTTATGAAAGAACCGGCTCTGAAACTAATTGTTGGATTACTGAGAGGGGGGGTGATCTAGGTGGATATTGGTGGCCACCCACCTTTTTTGACTGGCTCAAAATAGTTTTCAGGCATTTTTGACAATTTATTATTTATAGAAGGTTTTAACTTCCGGGGCCATTTTGAGGGCCTAAATGAAGGTTTTTTGATATCGAGGTTCTCAATGATATCTGAAGGCATGATTTATCCCCCAAAATGAATCTCCTCAATGATACATTTCCAACGAGCTATCATACGCCTAAAACAGAGATCGTATGAAAAAGTTACGACCCCAGGAAGTTGATGTACTAACTTACCCAAACGAGGCCCACATGACTTTTGGTGCTTCATCTCCTAGGGTTAGGTTTTTGGATGTCTAGGGTTTTTGGCATTCCTGTTTATTGTAAAAAGGCTTTCAGAGCCTCATTGTAATCATCTTCTTATGAATGCGAGTAGCCGTCACATCTCTTCTCAGAGATAAGCTACCAACATTCTAGCGAGTCTTTCACTTTGTATTTTTACAGTCTTTGTACATTTCTTTCATTAATAGAAATCATGTATTACTGTATTACTGTATATCTGTGTTTATGGTTGCATCTCTGATACATTTCTGTTATATTATTGAATATCTGTGATATCTCTGTGCATTTCTCTATTGTATCTCCGATCTCATTTCGTGCCGAAAATAATCTGTATCAGTGGTATCAGAGCAGGCTGCTCTTGATCATTTTTTTCAGTGTATATCCCTGACGAGGTCCGAGTATATCAAGTTGGGTCTTGATCTTGTCTCTCTTGAAGAAAATCTCTCTCGCACAACCAAGAAACCCTCAATGGCGGAAGAAAATAAAAATGACGGAGCAGACGATCCTATCAATCTATTGCTTGAGCAAGTTCTCACGCGACAGAGGGACGAAATGATGGAGAATTTTTCCCACATCCTTAAATGCCTGTCGATAGCATCAGACACATCTTCATTAAACGACCACTTTGGAGGCACCTCACCTTTCAAGGTACAAGTTAATTTTGATATTCCTGGATTTGAAGGACAGATAGATGTAGAAGCCCTAGAAAAATGGTTAACTCTGCTATAAGGTTATTTCTCTGTTCACAATTTTTCCGACAAAGAAAATATCACCTTCGCAGTCCTTAAAGATCTCCCTCATGTCAAAAATTGGTGGAAAACTTACTATGAGAAAAGTTCCACAGAGGAGTTTGGAATATATGGGGTCGATCCCACTTGGGTTTTTTTGTGGATGCAGTAAAGGAACAGTATTATCCTATTGGAAACTATGAGGACCAGTACATGAGATGGACCACACTGCAGCAAGAGAGGGGCCAAGCAGTTTCAGAGTTCACCAATACCTTCCATACCTTACGCACCAAGCTGGGTATCAAAGACTTCGAGTGACATTTGGTTCTGAAATACCATGGGGATCTACACAGATACATCCAGACCGAAATGGATTTTCTGGACATCTCATCACTTGGTGCTTCTTATCGATATGCTGATAAAATTGAGAAGAAATTTAAGCACCAGAACAAACGGTAATTCAGGTATGCAAATCTGCAACAACCAAAGTATGACAAAGATGGCCCTAACAAACAATCTCCCAAAAACTAGTCCAAGACACAGGAAAAGAAGGGTCACAGGAAGACAAAGGAGGACACTGGAAAATGGTGTGATTTCCACAAAATCCCCTGGCACAATACCGATGAATGTCACTCAAAACAATCATTGGTGGCCGAGATCAAAGACAAGGTGCCAAACTCTGATTCAGAATCTGATTTTAAAAATACTGGTAAAGGACAGATCATTAATGTAGACCCCACTGCTATTGTCATGACCGCAACAATTCAACCAGAAGAACCAATAGATCCTGAATAGGGGGAGTGCCTTTTTCATTCACAGATGTGGGTGAAGGGGACCCTGCTACATTTTATTGTTGATAGCGGAAGCCAGAAAAACCTCATCTCAGCAGAGGTTTTCAAACAGTTGGGATTGTCGACAACACCACACCCACAACCATACAACATCGGGTGGCTTTGACAAGGACAAGATCTTTGTGTCAGCCAATAGTGCCAGTTGTCATACGGAATCCAACTCTTCAAGGATGAGGTATTATGTGATGTTTCCCCATTGGATGTCTGTGATGTTCTCTTGGGCCAACCATATATGTGGAGATTCCATGTTGTTTATGAGTCTCGACCCCGTAGTGTCATTGTTACTTTGGGGGGTCATCTCTACAGAATACCAAAGGTAGTTCCAACTATTGTTCCACCTAAAAAGTGTCATAAGGTAGTATCTCATATTGCAAAATTCAGCGTCTTGACAATCTATTCAAAAGGGGAACAGAAGGACACTGCAACCACTACAGCCTCGCCCCCTGCATCTTCTATCCAACAGAAGAAGGTCAACAAGGTTGCAGAAAAGCAAAAATATTCCTTCTTCACACCTTCCTCTCATGTAGCTCTACTTTTTGAACAACCTCAACTTCAACAGGTTCGTAAAAAACTTCCACGAACTAAGCAGCGTGACGTCTCCAACAATACAAGAAGCTCACCAAGATGCAGATTCAACAAATGCTTTTCCCTCTCCCCCGAGAACTCAACGCAATGGAGACCATTTCTTTGTAATGAGGGAGGATTGATCCAGGTGGATATTGGTGGCCACCCACCTTTTCCAATTGGCTCAAAACAATTTTTTGGCAATTTTGACAATTTACTATTTTTAGCAGGTTTTAACTTTCGGGGCCATTTTGAGGGAATAAATGAAGGTTTTTCGAGATAGAGGTTCTCTATGATAGCCAAAGGAATTATTGATCCCCCAAAATGAATCTCCTCGACGATACCTTTCCAATGAGCTATTATACGCCTAAAACAGAGATTGTATGCAAAAGTTACGACCCCAGGAAGTTGATGTACTAACTTACCCAAACAGGGCCCACATGACTTTTGGTGCTTCATCTCCTAGGGTTAGGTTTTTGGATGTATAGGGTTTTTTGGCATTCCTGTTTATTGTAAAAAGGCCTTTAGAGCCTCATTGTAATCATCTTCTTGCGAATGCGAGTAGCTGTCACATCTCTTCTCAGATATAAGCTGCCACCATTCTTTTTTGTCTTTCACTCTGTATTTTTACAGTCTCTGTACATTTCTTTCATTAATAGAAATCATGTATTACTGTATATCTGTGTTTATGGTTGCATCTCTGATACATTTCTATTATATTATTGAATATCTGTGATATCTCTGTGCATTTCTCTATTGTATCTCTGATCTCATTTCGTGCCGAAAATAATCCAGATAGGGGGTGAATCAGTAATAGTGTAATAATAATCCTTTTTCTCCAAATAATCCAAGTGTTATATCAATGTAGAATTATTATCCAATAATGAGAAATAAGAAATGAACAATCACATGCATACATAGTACACTAGTGTTTTACGTGGAAAACCAAATCAGGAGAAAACCACGAAATGCTTTTTCTTATATGTCTTGAAGAATTACATTCATTGGAAGCACCAACTTCCTTTGTTTTCTAGCTGTTTTCTAGCTGCAACTGGAAGGAGGCTCCAACCCCCTAGTTTCTCAGGCTACAACCTGAGGGAAGCTCCAACTCCCCAATTCTATGGCTACAACTAGAAGGAGGCTACAACCCCCTATGTTCTCCGACTACAACCGAAGGTGGCTACAACCACCTGTCCTTGGCCCATCCAACTGTCCTGAAGTAGAAGTAGAATGATGGAACCACTGTCACACTATCACTGTGAGATATACCACTGTAAACCTGTACCAATAAACCTGAACCATGCATCAACCATGCATCAACTATGCGTCAACCTGTACATCAACCTATAATCAACTTGTACCATAAATAAGTTCATCAACCATGCACCAACCTATACCATAAACAAGTGCATCAACCATGCACCAACTTGTACCAAACAATCTGCAATCAACCTGTACCATAAACAAGTGCATTAACCATGCACCAAACTGTACCAAACAACCTGTAATCAAACTGTACCATAAACAAGTGCAACCAACCATGTACCAAGTATGCACCAATCATGTGTCAACTACTCAAAAACTATGACTCATCAATATGTACCAACATCATCAACTATACACCTCATGTATGTGCCAACTCGTCAACTACTTGTCTCAACCATGTACCCAACTTGTACCTCAACCAAAATCCCTCATCAATTTCATCATCCAAATATGATTTATAACTCTTTAATAGACCTAGTGTATATGATCACATACCTACAAACCTTCCTTAACTTTAAACAACAAGAGACTAGCATTTTCATCAAACGTTTCTTTAGTCTCACATGACTAGTTTTGGATTAGTCAACAACCCTAACTTGAAATAATCATAACTTTGTACCTGTAATGAATAAATATATGAAACTGATACACAATGTTCTTCAATGTCTTTTATGAAATTATTCCAGGTGTCACTACTTGTAACCTCTCAGAAAAGGAGTTATAGAAAAAATGACATACCTTGTCGAATTCTGGCTTATTCTAGAGAGTTACCTTGTAGAGCGTGTCCCACAAAGAATTTTTGTTGAATTGATCTGAAAATGTTACACAGAATACTAAATACTATAATATAACCAAAAAATTTGGTATTACTGAATTAGGATATGTTATGAAGAATTTATGAAGTTTTTACCGGAAACACCTGTTTTAGACTAGTTTCAGGACTAGCCACAAACCCTATTTTCCACGGAGTGTAACTCCAAAAATACAACGACCCACATGCTGAAGTTTTTACCACAGATACTTGGATATGTTTCCTCAATGGAATGGAATATTTAGGTATGGAATCATTCTATAAACAAAGTTATTTCTAAAATGGTGAGATGACGTGTAAATAACATACCTTAGAAAGCATCATCAAAAGAATTTATCCTTCCTTGAATTCCGGCCTTCTTTTCTTCACCTTCCCTCAGAAATTCGGCTTATATATCCTTTGGTTACCTCAGACACATATAGGTATTCAATATTTTTAAGTGTGTCTTAAAATGAGAGAGCCTTGCCTCTTATTTATACTCTCCAAGTAGCTTCCTTAAAAACATCTTCTAGGTCACTTTGGCCACTTTCCTTATTTTAGGGTTAACCCACTTCTAATTTCTCCATTAAATTTATTATTTAAATAATTTATTTTGTATTCACTTTGAA
>ML803678.1:19287-49612 GCA_009831015.1 Picea engelmannii
CGTGAGGGCTTTCACCATAAGGGGACCAATTTGGAGTTCATCCATCTTTACTTATTATCAACCATGACAAGACAATAATGAGTCATATTTACATCAAACAATCTTGGGTCCATTACCCAAACCTTTGTGCTGTGGGGCTTTCTTCAAGGGTTGACATCAATGAAAACCAACCTTAATCAACATTACCTGTGGGTGGATTTGTGGAGGGTGAGTTGCACCTCGTCATCGATGCAATTTTTTCCTATCCCATTCATTTCCATTTATTCTTAGCTTTTTTTCTTTTGATATTTTTCTCTTGTTCTACAAGGGAATAGTTGAGGGCCACTATCCTGCCTTGATGACCAGAGGTGACAATGTTATCCACAAACAATTCAAGGAAATGGGAAGGTTGGATCGTAATGAGATGCCCTTTCTCTTGGCTATGCCACCAAGAGCCACTACCCTGGTTTGGTGACCCGATATGTGGTAATGTCATACCACTACATGTCCATGGTCATAATCGGCTAGATGTGATGAGACCTCCTATCCATCAACTAGTACCTTGAGTGTTTATGTTATCTTGTGGGTCCCCTTTTCTTACTGAGAATATTTTCACTTCTTCCTCGGGGATCCCAAAGCAAAGCATATTGAAGGTTTCAAAATTGGATTTTAACTCTTGACAACTAATTTTACCCTATGGGCCTTTAGCCCCTTCTTCCCACGAGGTAAGGTACAACCCTTCCTAGTGTAGCCAATCCCAATACCCAAAAATAAATGGGAGATGGAAGGATTGAATATGGAAAGTGGTAAGTATGGAGGGAACAAACAATGACTTTTCAAATATCCACCCAGTAGCAACCCATCCTAAAGGGAAATCAACTTACGAGGGAACTGTGTCACCCTTCTAGGTTTGAACGAGGAAAAGAGCATAATTTTCGATAAAACGTCATGAAATGAATAAGGATTCAATACAACATGTTTAAGTTCTTCAAAAATCAAAGTGATACATACCATAATACCCAGACTCATTACCTCATCAAAAAATAATCATTGCTACTTCAGGACCAGGTTGGTGTGATGGACGTTGCTGTTGGCGATATGTGGACTACTCTTTGAAGAAAAGAGGGGTCCTCCAAGAATATGCTTAGGTTGCCTAACTCTCGAAACTCCATTTCTGGAACCTATGGGCCTCAAGACACAATCTTCTTAGTTATCCCTAGGCTAGGAGATAACAAGATGCAAAAAATGCCCAAAACTCCCACACCCCCTTTGTGTTGGATTACTGAGAGGGGGGTGAATCAATAATAGAGAAATTCAATCCTTTTTAACCACAACATGCAAGTGTTATATCAATGTAGCATTATCATCCAATAGTTGCAGAGTAAATAAACAATGAACAAATGAGAAATCATACACATACATAGTACACCCGTGTTTTTACGTGGAAACCCAAAGCGGGAGAAAACCACATAATGCTTTTTCTTATATGTGTTTAAGAATTACATTCATTCGAAGCACCGACTTCCTTTGTTTTCCAGCTGCAACTAGAAGGAGGCTCCAACTCCCTATTTTCTTAGGCTACAATATGAGGGAAGCTCGAACTCCCAAATTCTCTAGCTACAAGAAGAAGGAGGCTACAACCCTTATGTTCTATGGCTACAACTGGAAGGTGTCTACAACCACCTGTCCTTGCCTCGTCCAACCGACCTGATGTAGAAGTAGAATAATGGAACCACTGCCACACTATCATTGTGAGATATACTACTGTAAACCTATACCAATCAGCCTGTAATCAACCTATACCATAAACAAGTGCATCAACCATGCACCAACCTGTACCAAACAACCTGTAATCAGCCTGTACCATAAACAAGTGCATCAACCATGCTTCAACCTGTACCTTAACTTGTACCATCAATGAGTGCGTCAACCATACACCAAATATGTACTAATCATGTATTAAATACACATAAACTATGACTCATCAAGATGTATCAACATCATCAACTATACACCTCATGTATGTGCAATCTCATCAACTGCTTGTCTCAACCATCTATCCAAATGTAGAAACTGAATATGTCACTAAGACACCTGTCACTGTAATCTGATCTGATGACATATACCTCAAACACTATAGCACAAGTTTGTACCTCAAACCATGTGCTAGAACCTCACTGTTATACAACCTCTATCTGTACCAATAACTTCAACAACATACCTCAACCAAAAGCCCTCAAACATGAACCGATACTAAACTTCAGTAGATCTGCCTAAGATAAACTCTACAACAAGCCATAAACTCCCAAGAGGGCATCCAACATATCTACAAGGCAAACCCTCAAATTGATTAATAAATTCAACACTACACATATGAGAACCATACCTTTTTTCTTCTTGTAGCGTTCTGTTGCAGCGGTTTTGCTGTCGCGATTTTTCTGCCGCACTTTTTCTGCTACGATTTTTCTGCCACAGTTTTTCTGCTACGAATTTTCTGCCACAATTTTTTTTCTGCACTTTTCCTGCCGCAATTTTCTTGCTACACTTTTTCTGTCGCACTTTTCCTGCCACAGTTTTCCCGCTACACTTTTTCTACTGCAATTTTTTTTGCCGCACTTTTTCTACCACACTTTTTTTGCTACACTTTTTTCTGTCGCACTTTTTCTGCAATAGTTTTCCTTTCGTACTTTTTTTGTTGCACTTTTCTCTATCAATAATACTTTCCCAAATAACCTTTCAGAAAAAATAGATGTTCAATGATATTCAAGTGTATTTTGAATGAGAGACCTTTGCCTCTTATTTATACTTTTATGTAGCTTCCTCAAGAGGTTACCTACTAACCATATTAACCCACTTTCCTTATTTTAGGGTTAACCCACTTATAACCACTTGTCCACTTAACTTAACCACTTTCCATAATTAGTAAGTTCTCCATTAATTTTATTATTTAAATAATTTGTTTTTCATCTTCTTTGACTTATAGTACACTCATCACTTCACTTTATTATTTAAATAATTTCTTCTTTGCAAACACTTTGACTACTTTAACCTTTTAGGGCTTCTAGATGACTCATGAGGGTTTTCCAACTTCACATGGCCATTACTCTCTAACCATGAGGAGTTATGTGATGTTCCACATACCACCAGAAATGACATGACATGTACTATCCATCTATAATAGTTTTACCTACAAATATATCAAAAAACATACCATTATCCATAAAAAAAACTTGGGTCCATTACACAAACCTTTGTGCTACCAAAATTCACTATCGAACTTTCTTCAAGGGTTGACATCAATGACAACCAACCCAATTAATCAACAACATTCCCATGTGGCATTGATGGAAACACTCTGATGCAGTACTAAAGTCATGTCATGCAATATTGAAGTCATATCATTCATGCTCTTCTTGTGACCATCGCTCCCTCTGTAACCATGCCTTTGTTCTCCACATCTGATAAATCTCTCCCTCTTTGTCATCAATGGAAAATGTATATTTCCATCCAGGGATTTTCCCCCCAACTGAACTATACTTGGGGATACTCCCCTTGACTGAACTCTTCCTGAAACCGATCTCCTGACTTGAACTGACCTCTTTATGGTGCTTCCTCGTCTAAATATAAGACATATAAGATAAGCATTAAAAATCATTCATTTTGGAGTAGAAATTACTCTGAGTCTCCGGTGAAGATACTCAAAGGCTTCCCGTGGAAGTGGTTTTGTAAAGATGTTTTCCACTTGTTCTTTTGTGCCCACATATTCAACTCTGATGTTCCTGCAACCTGTTCCCGTAGAAAGTGATACTTCATTGGAATGTGCTTTGTCTTAGAGAGCATCACTGGGTTCTTTGGGATACTGATGGTGCTTGTATTATCACAATATATTGGAATGGGATCATCATACTCAACCTATATATTTGTCAAAGTTTGTTTCATCCATAGAACCTGTGTACAACATGTTGCTACTGCAATATACTCCGCTTCGGCTGTAGATAAAGATACTGATGATTGTTTCTTTCTTAGCCATGATACTAAACACTCACCCAAGTAGAACGTTGCTCCACTGGTGCTTCTTCGGTCATCAATGAAACCTGCCCAATCTGCATCTGTGTAGGCAATAAGTGATAGATCCTTTCCTTTTGGATACCATAATCCAAACTCTTTTGTTCCTTTGAGATATCTGAAAATCCTCTTCACTGCTACGACATGTGATTCCTTTGGTACTGCTTAAAATCATGCCACCTGCCCAACTTCCTGCATTACATCTAGTCTGGATGCTGTCACATATAGTAAGATACCAATCATTGACATGTATTTCCTCTGTTCTATAGACTTTGAATTATCATCTTTTCTCAACTTTCAATTGGTTTTCATAGGAGTGGTAACTGGTTTGCAATATTCCATTCCAAACCTCTTTAACATTTCTATGATATACTTAGTTTGAGAAATACAAATTCCTTGGTTACTTTGACGTATCTAAAGACCCAGAAAGAAGGATAGTTCTTCGAGTAATGACATTTCAAATTCATTCCGCATATCCTTTACAAATTTCTGGCTTAACCTGTCATCATTGCTTCGAAAATTAATATTATCAACATAAACTTCAATTAATAAAATACTATCTTGAGTTACCTTGATGTAGAGGTTGTTGTCTACACTTCTTTTTTTGAACCCTGCCAGTTGTAGATATTTATCCACTTCCGTATGGTTGTTCCATGTAGACTTCTTCTTCAAGTTCTGTTTCTTCTTCGTAAAGTTGTTCCATTGATTCATTTTCTTCTTCCTTTAATTCTTGTCCATCTATTTCATCAATTGTTACATTGATTCTTTCCACAAGTTTGTTCAACCTTAGATTGTAACACTTGTATTCTTTCCTTGTACTTGAGTAACCAACAAGTACTCCTTTGTCCACATGAGAGTCAAACTTTCCCATTCTTCCATTTTCTCTTTTGATGTAGCATTTGCTTCCAAATACTCTAAAGTTCTTCACATTTGGTTGTCTTCCTTTCCATAACTCGTAGGGAGTTTTGTCATTGTTGTTTCTGAGCATTACTCTATTTTGAATGTGAACTATTGTATGCACTGAATGTGTCCAAAGAATATCTGTCAATTTGCATTCCATTAGCATTGTTCAAGCCATTTCCTATGTAAATATCATCCATTATGATAATGTTCATTTGGATTTGAACCACTCTCTGAATAGTCTATGAATCCATGCTCTCGTCCACTGTCATATATCTATCCAAACCTGCTAAGTGTTCTTACGAATCCATCTCTTTCCATACTTTCCAATACTCTAGTGCACAACTGTCCATAATGCTGACCCATTTATCACTATACTATCATGGAGTATTCACTACTACAACTGATTGTACTTATTCTAACTAACTTCTCTGGATTTGTCTTCTCAAACTCTGCAAGATGCTCTAAGGATGGTTCTTTGGTCTGTCACAACTATCACATAGACTCCCCTTGTTTAATATTCATATTACCTAGGAGTCTCTAAGCCATATGGCTCAGAAAAATTCCTACTCTGATGTGTATTCATCATCATCTTCATTGGTAGATTCATCATCTCTCTGAGCTTTAACTTCTTTCTTTCTATCTGTGGATTCATTTTTCACTACAATTCCTGAAAGTACAATCTCTTGAACTTGTTCCTTATTTACCTATCCTTCTTTCCTTTCAGTTATTTTTCAAACCTTTCTGTATCTAACATCTTTCTTTTTCTCTGTAGAATTTTCTTGATCTCGTTTTATTGCCAATCTTGAAATCTTTGGGACCTGGTCTTTGTTCACCTGTTCTTCATGCTTTCTTATTTCTGATATCAATGTTCTCTTTCATGGAAGTATCAATCATGCTTCTACAATCACTAGATATGTGTCCATAGTTATGACATTTGTAACATTCAATGTCACGTGGGGCCACATAGGCATTTCTTGCTTGAACATTTCTTTTACAAAATTAGTACAATAAAAACAATGGCCATAAAAGAAATTTGCATACCTGGGAGCGAATGATCTTTTTTGTGGTGTAGTCCTTATGAATTTCTACCTTGACCGATCATGATCATGATTGAAGCTTCTTTGTGGCTTGAACATGCATGGTCTTCTTGAATATGTATCTTCAATAGTTTTCTTAGATTCTGGTTGACCATGATTCCTTCCTTTGAGTACTTCTACATAACTCTTTCTATTTTCTTCACTCTTCTTTTCTAGAAACCTAGAGTGCTTCTCTTCATTCTCTATAACTGATGTGGATGTTTCTGTCTCTTCAACGTTCTTGTTGGGCTTGATGATTTTACTTCTCAATGTGACAACTTCTTCTTCAAGCTTCTCAACCTCTTCTTCTTTCTTCATTATCTGAGACTTAATGACTTCTTATGTTCTTTTCTCTTCTTCAAGATGAGTTTTTAATGTGATTATTTCTTCTTCAATTCCTTTCTCTTCTTGACCAAACTACGCCTCAAGCTGGTTTAGATTGTTAGTTCTTTCCTTAAGATGATATGTCAATATTTTCTCTCTCATTTCTGCTTCTTCCTTCTGTGCTTCTATGTTGGCTTCCAAATACTGATTTTGATATTCAAGATTTTCTTCAATCCTTCTAGCTTCTTCTAGTTGAGTTCTTAAGTTCTCGATGACCTGTTGGGCTTCTTAAAAAATGTGAACACTTTCCTTTTGTTTAATCAATTATTTCTTGAGTGGCTTGTTTTATTCTCTTAGTTCATCTAAAACACTAATCATTTTTTCTTCATAATTGTCTTCCTTTTAAATTAGTTTTTCTGTCTCATTTCCTTCATGGAATTCTATTTCAAGATGTCCGTGTTTTTCACAATTAAAACAAAAAAACATACCTCTGGTGATTATGTACTCTTCAACTTCTGAATCTGTTTGACATGGTGAACATAATTCTTCTTGATCTGTAACTGTATCTTCTTTGATATTTTTTGAATTTGCGATGGGTGAAGAATATATGTCATGTAACTTATCCCAAAGTTCTTTGGTTGATGAACATTTACCAACCTTTTCTCTTACTGGATTAGGTAATCCTTCCCCGATGAAATCCATTGCTATTTTTTTATTCTTCTTCAATTCCTTCTTGGATGTAGTCTTTTCCCTTTTTGAACTATCATATCCTGTAACAATTGATATCCAAATATAATTTCCATGTTCCTGTAAAAATACTTTCGTCCTTCTGCTCCACATTTCATACTTTAAACCATTCTGACCATTATAAATTAGTACTCCATTCTTAAAATAATCCATGATCTCCTTCTAGTGGTTAAACTGTTTTCTGAAGGAACTTGCTCTGATACTAATTTTTGGATTATTGAGAGGGGGGGTGAATCAATAATAGAGAAATTCAATCATTTTTAGCCACAAAATGGAAGTGTTATATCAATGTAGCATTATCATCCAATAGTTGTAGAGTAAATAAACAATGAACAAATGAGCAATCATACACATACACAATACACCAATGTTTTTACATGGAAACCCAAAGCGAGAGAAAACCACGTAATGTTTTTTTTATATATCTTTAATAATTACATTGATTGGAAGCACCAACTTCCCTTGTTTTCCAACTGCAACTAGAAGGAGGCTCCAACCCTCTAGTTTCTCAGGATACAACCTGAGGGAATCTCCAACTCCCCAATTCTCTGGCTACAACGAGAAGGAGGCTACAACCCACTATGTTCTCTGGCTACAACGAGAAGGAGGCTACAACCCACTATGTTCTCTGGCTACAACCAGAAGGTGGCTACAACCACCTATCCTTGCCATGTCCAACCTCCCTGACATAGAAGTAGAATGATGGAACCACTGCCACACTATCATTGTGAGATATACTGCTGTAAACCTATACCATTCAACCTGTACCATAAACAAGTGCATCAACCATGCACCAACATGTACCAAACAACCTGTAATCAAACTGTACCATAAACAAGTGCATCAACCATGCACCAACCTGTACCAAACAACTTGTAATCAACCTGTACCATAAACAAGTGCATCAACCATGCACCAACCTGTACCTTAACCTATACCATCAATGCGTGCATCAACCATGCACCAAATATGTACCAATCGTGCATCAAATACACATAAACTATGAATCATCAAGATGTACCAACATCATCAACTATACAACTCATGTACGTGCCAATTCATCAATTACTTGTCTCAACCATGTAGCCAAATGTAGAAACTGAAAATGTCACTAAGAAACTTGTCACTGTATACTCATCAACCAATTTGATCTAATCACATATACCTCAAACACTATATCACAAGTATGTACCTCAAACCATGTGCTAGAACCTCACTTTTATACAACCTCTATCTGTACCAATAACTTTAGCAACATACCTCAATCAAAATCCCTCAAACATGAACCAATACTAAACTTCAGTAGATCTGTGCCCTTAGATCAACTCTACAACAAGCCACAAACTCCCAATAGGGCATCCAACATATTTACAAGGAAAACCCTCAACTTGATTTATAAATTCAACACTACACATATGAGAACTATACCTTTTTTCTTCTTGTAGCATTCTGTTGCCGCGGTTTTGCTGCCGCTAATCCACTGCCGCAATTTTTCTGCCGCACTTCTTCTGCTGCGGTTTTTCTACCACAGTTTTCCTGTTGCACTTTTCCTGCTGCGATTTTTCTACCGCACTTTCCTGCCGCACTTTTTCTTCCGTAGTTTTCTTGTTGCACTTTTTCTACTGCACTTTTCCTACTGCACTTGTTTTGCTGCAACTTTTCTGCCACACTTTTCCTGCCTCACTTTTTCTGCCACACTTTTCTCTATCAATAATACCTGCCCAAACACCTTTCACAAAAAATAGATATTCAATGATATTCAAGTGTATTTTGAATGAAAGACACTTGCCTCTTATTTATACTTGTATGTATCTTCCTCAAGGGGTTACCTACTAACCATCTTAACCCACTTTCCTTATTTTAGGTTTAACCCACTTATAACCACTTGTCCACTTAACTTAACCACTTTCCATAAATAGTAAGTTCTCCATTGAATTTATTATTTAAATAATTTATTTTGTATCCTCTTTGAATTATAATACACTCATCACTTCACTTTATTATTTAAATAATTTATTTTGTATCCTCTTTGAATTATAATACACTCATCACTTTACTTTATTATTTAAATAATTTCTTCTTTGCAAACACTTTGACTATTTTGACCTTTTGGGGCTTCTAGATGACTCACGAGGGTTCTCCACTTCACATGGCCATAACTCTCTATCCGTGAGGAGTTATGTGACGTTCCACATACCACCAAAAATGACATGACATGTACTATCTATCTAGAATAATTTTACCTGTAATCAAAACTCATACCATTATCCATCAAACAAACTTGAGTCCATTACCCAAACCTTTGTGCTACTGAAATTTCATCAAGGGTTGACATCAATGACAAGAAACCCAATTAATAAACACTTTGCTCCCATATTAGTGCACAATATATGAGATCAATGTTGCAAATAATATATCACATACCCAATAAGAAGAAGCCGCCTAGTAATTTTTCCATTAGTAATTGGTTTGTTCATTAGATATCTAATGGAATAATGGTCAGTGTGGATAAATATCTCATAACCAATGATGTAGTGCCTAAAGTTATTGACGACATGTACAACTGCAAGGGATTATTTTTTCGTAACTATACAATTCAATTTAGGGTCTTCACTTTTTTACTAAGAAAATAAATGGCATAAGAGATATGATTTTCTTTTATTCCTATCACTGCTCCTAAATATATATCTGAAGAATCCGTGAATATGTCAAAAGGGAGAGACCAATTCCAGCCTCTTAAAATAGGAGCTACAAAAAGTTTTTCTTTCAATGTTGCAAAAGTAGTTTGGCAAGGAATATTCCAAAAAAATTCAGTATCTTTACTGACCTGTTTAAGTAATAGAGATGCAATTTTCATGAAATTTTGAATAAATAACTTGTAGTTCCAACATATCCTAAGAAAATCCTAACATCCTTTTGGGTTTGTGACATTGGAAGCTTGCAAATAACTTCCACCTTTGCAAGATCCACTTTTATTCCTGCAGATGATATACAATGATCCAAAACAATTCATTCAGTCAACAATATATGTCATTTTTCATGACTTAATGACAAATTAATTTCTTGACATATGATCAAAACTTTTTCAAGATTTTCTAATGCTCCCTCAAAAGTATTTCCATAAATAATGAAATCATCCATATATTCTTGTACACAATCATTGATCAAGTCAGAAAATATACTTAGAACAACTCAATTAAAAGTAGTAGGTGCATTGCAAAACCCAAAACGTAGTACTATGTAGGTGTATGTCCCCCATGGTCACGTGAATGTGGTTTTATCCTAATCCTATGGAGCGATTTGAGTTTGGTTATAACCGCTAAACCCATCAAGAAAAAAAAAAGCATTTTTTCCCTGCTAAGGTATCTAAAACTTGATCCATAAATGGTAGGGGAAAATGATCTTTCAAGGTTTCTTTATTCAATTCCATATAATCTACACAAAACACACCATTTACCATTCTTTTTAGGAACACTCACTCAAAGAGATACCCATTGAATTTCAGAAATTGGATATATGAAATTTACATTTAGTAGTTTCTGCAGTTCTTCTTTTACAATTTCCTTCAAGATTGGGTTCATACATCTTTGGGGTTATTTGATTGGCCTAGAATTTTTCTCTATATAAATATGATGAATACATGCATTATGTTAGATTCCAAACATATCAGTATATTCCCATGCGAATGCACCATAATATTTTTGTAGATTTTGAATTAATTGTTCTTTTTCAAATTCTTCAAGTTTAGAATTGATATTAAGGTTTTTCCTTGATGAATTTCAACAACAGTGCTAATTGATTATGATATTGAATTAACAAAATAAATTGAACCAAAAATTGTTGATAGAGTGTCTATAGTACAATTTTCTTGAAAATTTCTGTCCAAGATATGATCAAAAGTATGCTCTCCCCATGATATTGAGTAAAATAAGAATTATTGATAAAATTGATGATTTGATTTTCTTCAATATCATTTTCTATATTCATAACTTGGTCAATAGTTAAGATAGGTTGTACTGTTTTCTCATCATCATTTGTATCTCAAAATCATTGTGTAAATTTTGATACAGTTAAAGATTTAGTAGGTGGATGTAAATTTAATTTCTTAACTGAATCCCCATGTGCAATTGTCATGTCTCTTGATCTACAAATGATAAAAGCATTAGCTGTAGATAACCATGGCCTCCCTAAGATTAATGGATGACCACCTTGTTGATGTTTGTAGCATCAGACATATAATTCCACATAGGTCTAAGTATTTAGACATGTGGAAGTCATCCAAATCCTTCTACCTTGAGACTTTACTTTAATTAAAGAAATTATTAAAGTAAAGTGCTTTTATTAGAGAGTTGATTTTTATTTAATGAAATGCTTTAATAAACAATAGTGAATTAAATAATATCCATTGATCTCAAGTGATGTGAGACGTAATCTCAACCATCAATCACTTTGGATATTAGGGTTAGGTCATAACTCAATCTTATAAAAGCAAGGCAAGGGTGAAGAAGAAGACACATGACACATTGATATAGAGAAGAGAAGGACTTTTGATCAGAGGATTGGATCACGAAAGACTATGATTCAAGAAGATATTGGATAGGTGGAGAAGGAATTCCATATATAGATAAGGTTAGAGAGACAACCAAATAGAGGCAGTCACAAGTGGGTTTTAGTAGAGTGAAGTTGCAACAACAGGGTCACACTGTACATAGTTTTCGTACATCCTTTGAGTGAATGTACATGATTTTCAGTGGAGACAAGTTCATATATATGGATTTTATTAAGGAAAAGAGAATACATCTTGATAAACGTGTAAAACTGATGTCGTAAAATATATCCAGAGTTTCCAGGGTTTGCAAGAAATGTCTAAACTTTTCTCTATTTTTCCGTGGGCCATTATCCCAGGTATGAGAGCCATTGTAAGATTTGAAGTTATTTTAATGGTAAGCTTAGTTGATGGGAAAAATATCTTTGTGTATTTTGATTGAGATTTTGGTTTTTAGTATTGCTTCTGCTATATTTATTTGAGTTGAATATTTCAACAAGTGTATGTTGTTTTGTGAGATGATACTTTGATTCACATCAAGGAAATCACTGGATAACAAGATACCTAGGTGCCAAAGTAAGGGGATTTCAACATGGTATCATAGTGATCGCTCTGAGATGAAGCCAAGACTCATGTTGGCCCTTGACCAAGTTTTGGGGAAACTTTGGTCAGTTTTGGAGATTTTGGCCCACTTTTGGACTTCGACACAATGGTTGAAGTAGGAGCGCCCAGGCGGAGCTTAGATCATGGATCTCACCTATTTTGAGGGTTATGTGGACCTAGTAAGGGGTCCTCTAGGGTTTTGTAATGGGTTTATGGGATGTCGGCCCATGGGTTTTCCCCATGTTTAGGCCTTATTGTAAGATTTTGTAAAGTAGAAATAAAAGGGAATGTATTGTAGAAGAGGTAGTTCTATCTGTGAAGGAATGAATGTGGTCGAGGCTTTGTGCTCAACTGTGATTTTGTAGAAGGTGCTAAGTGATGTGATAAGAGATTGTGGCTCTGTGCATTTGACCTATTTTTGGAAGGGAAATGAAGGAGGATCCAGTGCTTAGTGCGCAGATCTCCTGTCTTGTGCGAAGATCGACTCTGCAGCTGGGTGCACAGGGATAGGAAATACAGAGGAAGAGAGAGAAGGATCTATAGCTGAGTGCGCAGATAGAACTGCATATATTTATCTATTCTATCAATAAACACAGTTCTTTGGATGTATCCCTAGGGAGAGGGTGAACCACACAAAATATTGTTGTTACATGTAATTGATGCTTTGTTATTTTTATACTGTTATTGCACTGTTATTTTTCTTGTTGAAGATAATAAGATATAACTTACTTCACAAAGTTAAGCATAATACTGCTAAGAATATCTGGGATATTTTGTGTTATTGTTTTGGAATCATCTTGCATTTCCTCTGGTTGTAGACACCTGTGTCCTGCAACCCCCCTATTGCTACTTCAGTTGAGACTTCATCTGCTTCATAGGTGTTTCTGTAAGGGCCAATAGTTAGGGTTTGTTGGTGAGTTGTTAGAGTTGAACCTTGGGTTTTCCCCTGTGCCAACATCTCATATCCATAGTACTTGATAGTAGATCTATTAGATATGCAAGGATATATTAGAAGATTCATGACCAACATTAAAAAATCAAGGTTGGATTTCAAGGAAACAACAGTACTAGGGAAGAACTAGGGTTTTGCAGTCATATAGAAGTGTACACAGGTTGCAAAATGAATAGTCGAGTACATATACATATTTATTTGGAGATAATCACATATATGCAGGTTGCAGTAAGAAAAGGTGCATACATACACAGGTTTTAGTAAGGAAAGTCACATACATACATGGGTTTTAGTGGTGACAGGTGTGTATAAGGCTATCTAGGTCAATATAGGGGAAATTTTAGTGGCGGGTTATTTCCCAGGAAATTTATTAGGTATAAGGGATGACATAAACAAGTCTAAGAGTTGAAGACATATTGGATGGAGATTCCAACTTCCTATCTTGGAAATAAAGAGTTACTTTGGCATTGAAGGAGTATGACCTTTGGGATTTAGTGGACAAATGAGTTGTTCCATTGACAAATCCGACAACTTTGGAAGCTCACAAGAAGAATGAGATCAAATCTAAGAGGTTCATATTGGATTTAGTGAAGGATCATCTAATTCCTCACTTATCTAAGAAGAAGACAACCAAATACATGTTTGAATCCCTGGTAGGTTTATTCCAGAGTACTAACATGAATAGGAAGATGGTCTTAAGAAATAGATTGAGATCTATGTAGATGTGTAGATATGATAATGTTACCAACTATTTCATGAGTATCACTTAGGTACGTGATGAAATTTTAGCCATAGGGGAGAAAATGGATGATTTAGAGCTCGAGAATGTGGCATTGAATGCTCTTCCCAAGTCTTGGGAGCTGCTATCCCCAACTCCTAGCAATAAATAAGGAGATCATGTCTCAAGGACCTCATGTTGTAGACATGGAGTACTGAGAGACAACTTGACCAGTAGTTTCTTTTGCACAGACATAGACCCACCTCACCACCATAGCTCCAGGTTTTTCATGACGATATCCACCACATCAGATGACCTCCAGAAGACATTGGGTCTTGCTCCATGAGGTACAAGTCAGGTATTATGGTGAGTGTCATTTCAATATTTGAGGGATTTGAGTTTGTTGCATCTATTACTTCTTTTGATTATGTGACATTTTCTTGGACATTTTCTCTTTTCCCTCTTTCACTTTGGTGGTTGACATTGCGCCCTAGTAAGTGGGTCACCCCTAGGGATAATTTTTCTACTGGGAGGTCCTATGAATGATTCATCGTGCCATTCCCTACCATATTTGTTACTTTCCACACTTTATCTCCTCATCTCCTTACCTTTTGGTATTTTTGGGTGTACTGACCCAACAAGGGGTTGTGCCTCAGTTCATGAGAAGAAGGGGATGAAGGCCCAGAGGCTTGTAGATGGAAAAAGATAAAATCAAAACATCAACCTTCTATATGTTCACCCACGGATCCCAAGGAAAATGAAATGTCTCTCATAAGAAACAAATGGGAACCATAAAAAATAAATATAAAAAGATTTCAACCGGGGTGGAGCATGTGTAGGCATTATTTTTATTGCTTAGGCAGAAGTCCCACACATGTTTTCAACTTGGGGAAGCATGGCGTGACTAGGGTAGAATCAAGGTGGGCACACCTTTTCATGCTTAGGTAGAATCCCCACCTTGTCTTAAATTTGGAAACATCCTAAAATAATAGAAGGAAATAAATGGGTTTGGAAAAAGGTTGCATTGAAAACGAAGGTGAAACACACCCTCTACAAAGGCATGCATAAGTGAGACAATACCACCCCTTGTATGTCATGAACCCCATGCCCATAATTCTTCCCCCCATCCATGACACCTCATCGACATGAATTATAAGGACGTCCCCTCGGTAGACACCTCTAAAATTGAGGTATGATTCACCCAATAGGTCTTTTTTCCAAGCCTCCCATACCTAAACTTGGAAAATTGCATAGGGTCTTTGAGAATAGGTTTATTTTGATGAGTTGGTTTGGATGTACATGCTTACATGGATCTTTTATTGATTTTATTTACTCATCATGATGATTTGACTAGATATACTTGGAGGACGTATCCAATTGTCTTTACAGGATATACTCACAATATAATATATACAATATTTTAGGTATTTCGTAGCTACCAAAACCCTAATCCCTTAATTTAGGATTAATTTAGAAAACTGCTAAAAATAGAAAAATCCGCTAAAATAACAAAAACCACCCAAAAAACAATTTCAGGGCACTACCCCGAACCCTGACGGCTTTGGGATACTGCCTGAAGCCAAACACTATGCATAACCATGGGGGTCAATCTTGGCCTCCTCTGGGATCCCTTAGGAAAGTGTCTGTCGTACACGACACAAAGGGCGAAGGTAGTTGTGATCGTTAGACACAATTTTTGAATATGACACACCCACACACACACATGCAAAGAATATAACACGTACCCAATACCTCCTACTCCAACGACTTGCAAAAGTGCCAAAATGTCACCCTAGAAGGATGGTGACTTACTTGGGATTTTACTATATGGGAAAAACATGAATTAAAAAAGTATTATTTTGTGTAAATGGGAAATATTAGGGTTGTTGACCCCTTATATTGTGTTTTACCCTAACTTTGAGGAAAACCTATTTGTTAGAGGATTTGTATAAATAGAGGTCACCTCTAATTCATTTTTAACATAACTCTCCTCTTGTGAGAAGTATCCTAGCTGAAATTTGTGCCCTCTTTGGGAAATCTCTATCTCTTGTGCTCTTGTTATGGTTTCTTTTGGGTATTGGTTGAAGAAGTAATGCGCTACCTCTCTTGGATCTATTTTCTTGTATTTTTGGTGGATTATCTTGGTAAAGGAAGGTTTATCTTGTAAAGGGAGGTTTATCTTGTTGTTTCTTGGACTAGGTAAGGAACCATCTTATTTTTGTTTCATTGCTTGGTTAAAAGTGTGACTTGCTAGAATTTCTTGGGGAGTATAAGGGTTTACAACCCCACCATATCCATCATTTTTGTCTTGAAATAATTTTTTGCATAAGGTTTTACTAGGAGAAGTAAAAGGGCTTACACCCTCCTAGTACTTCCTAGTTAGCCTTTCTTTCCTTGGGGAGTAAAAGGGTTTACACCCCCAAGGAGATAGCATTGATAGATTCCTATTTATTTGAATCCATAACCCAATAGCTAAAGACACTAAATCTAATTGCATTGGAGAAATAAAACCGTGCATTGGTTAATTTGAAAACTAGGTATTTTGAGATTGTCTAAATTGGAATCAATTCTATGCTCTATTTGCTTGGTTGATCCACTAGGATGTCTCATTTCGTTAAGTACTTCTTTATTCTATTATAACATTTTATCTACAACCATTAGGGCTGTATAAACCCTAATACAAATTTCTTAACAACTCACAAACCAACCGTCAAAAGTTGCTAAAAGTTTTCCCCTATCCTCTACTAGTCTTAGCACACTTTTTTGGTGGATTGTTGGCAAGTTTTGGTGGTTGATATATTTTATTGTAACAACTTGTTTTCTAGATCCATGAGGCTGCAATTATATATCTGCAATACTAATCTATTACAACCTTGTTTTTATCGCTAAAGTATTATGCATTAATACTTGAGTTAAACTAGTCATTGCTAGCTAGTCTCTTGCAATCCTAACTAGGATTTTAGCAACTTTATTTGCATATCTTATTACTTTTTGTTGCTGATATATATTACTATTTATTTATGCAATTAGGGACAAAAAGATTAAATTTCTTGTCCAACATATTATTGGTCTTGTATCTTCATTTTCCTTGTGTCTTGGGAAGGTACCATCATTCCTTGGCAAGTATTCTATATAGTGGCACATCTTCTACCATCTATGAGACTCTTTTCAAACCCTTCTTACCTTCCATCATTGACTTATAGGGGGAATCTTCATAATCTCTTGATTTTCCATCTCATTTCCCCTGAGGTCATCAAGATCCCCCCCTTGAGGTGATCATTTCATCTCTAAAGTGACGAGAATACCTATCTAAGGTGACAATGGGTAGGTGTTCTCTTAGTTGTCACCATTTTTTGGTTTAGGTCATGATTTTACCAACCTACAACTTGTGCGATAACATGACACATTTTTCAAGGGAGTCTTTTCTCGAGAAGATATCACAAATTGGTAGAGGATTTGGGATGATTTCATCTAGGAAGATACTTAGGAGGAGTATAATAGCATCAAGAAGGGAAGTAGTAATGCGAACTTGGATCTTGTTAGTAAGACAAGGAAGGGAAAAAGAAAGAGTTCCAACAAGAAGGGTAACAATGATGGAGGATCATCACATATAGGGAAGAAGAAGGAAATAAGTAAAATAAAGTGCTTCTCATGTCATAAGAATGGACATTATGCATGTCAATGTCCATAGAATAATAAGGGAAAAAGGAAATACACAGAAAACAACATCAATAGAGACACAACTAGATGAGTTTGCAATGAAGTTTGAGAAGAATTTCTCACTAGTTTCTTGCCTTTCTACCAACATAGCTACTAAGAATGCATGGTACTTGGAAAGTGGTGCATATCATCATATGATAGAAGCATGATATTTATTTAGTACTCTAATAGAGAGGGAATCAAATGTTCATGTGGAGCTTAGTGATGATTCTAGGTATGGAGTGAAGGGAGATGGAACAATTAAGTTCTAGCTTGAGTCAAGAGGTTCCTTTGATGCCCATGAAGTGATTTACATATAATGAATAAACAAGATTTTTGTCTCAGTCTCAGCTATGGAGGACATGAGTTTTTCCATTGCTTTTCAGAGAGGGCAAGTACTCATATGTCCAATGACAACTAGGTGATAAAAAAAAATGGTCATTGGGGTTAGAGAGGGAACTTTATACAACTTGGAGGGAAAACCTGTTTAGGATTTGGTACATGAAAGTGAAAACCTATATGAGATATTACACCACAGTTTGGGACACCTACAGTAAATGGCATTGCTAATTCTGAGGGGGATTGTTATAGGTCTTGTAGAGTTCAGTATTGAGTAGTAGGGAATGTGCATAGGGTGTGCACTTGGCAAGAATTCCAAAGTTTCTTTTCTAGGAAAAAAGAGTAGGTGCAAGGGGATATTGGATATTATACATTCATATGTGAGTGGGATGATTTCAGTAGCATCATTGCAGGGAGATTCATACTATGTGACATTCATTGATGAATTTTCTAGGAAAACCTGGATATTCTTTATTGAGACCAAGGATGAGGTATTCATCTGGTTTCAGGAGTTTAGGGCTCAGGTGGAGAACCATACAAGAAATAAGATCAAGGTCTTGAGGTTAGATAATGGGGGAGAGTACACGTTTAATGAATTCAAGTATTTCTGCAAGGAGGAAGGGATCAAGAGGGAGATCACAATCTCATACAACCCTCAACAAAATGGGGTTGCAGAGAGAAAGAATCGATCCATCATCGTTTCTGCTAGGGATATGATACATGACCATGAGTTTCCTATGTTTCTTTGGGTAGAGGAGTGTAACATGACAATATATGTGTAGAACATGAGTCCTCACAGGATATTGGGGGATAAGACTCTAGAGGAAGCATTCTCAGGAGTGAATCCAAAGATAGGACATTTGAGGATCTTTGGTTGTCCAGTCTACATCCATGTGCATGTGGAGAAGAGAATGAATATGGAGACTTCAGGATAAAAGGTTATATATTTGGGGTACAACAAGACCTCAAATGATTACATGATATTCATACCAGCGCAAAGGAAGACAATTGTTAACAAAGATGTTAATTTCAAGGAGAAATTAGCATATAACATATCTCAGGAGTCATCAACAGTGACAATGAATGAGGAGAAATAGGCTTCAAAGGATGAATGACAATCCACAGTTTAGAATTCAGGTGGGGAGGAGGATTTATCCCCTTCTAGTTTTGTCTGGAGACCCAAGTGGCTATTATATACATTGAGGGATGATGGTGAGACTCCTAGGAGTATAGTTAGAGAGCGCAGACCTCTGAGGAAGTTTTCAAACTATATGGTTCTCATGAGTAGCATCACTGATGTTGAGCCTTCCAATTTTGAGGAAGCGACATATTATAAGGTTTGGCATGATGCAATGGTAGAGGAGTACACCTCTATTATGGGGAATGGTATTTGGGGCATAGTGCTGAGACTGTAGGAAAAGTTAGTTGTGAATTCCAGGTGGCTCTACAATATCAAACATGCTATAGATGGTAGCATCGAGAAGTTCAAAGCGAGTTTCGTGGTGAGAGGGTTCTCCTAGAGAGAGGGAGTGGAATACACAGAGATATTTACTCTAGTCACTAGGTATGCTTCTATTTGAGTTTCTAGTTCTATTACTTTAGTTATGAGGTGGAGAATTCATTAGATGGATGTGAATATGACTTTACTCAATGGGATCATTGAGGAGGAAGTATTAATAGAGAAACCTCAATGATTTGAGGTACATGAGAGGGAGTCTCATGTGTATAGTATTAATAAATCCTTGTACAGACTGAAATAGGGCATGGTATTCCAAGATTGACAGATACTTGCCGACCACGGGCTTTACCAAGAGTGAGGTGGATCATAAATTGTACTTCATATTTGTTGGTCCTAATCCACTCATCTTGGTACTGTACATGGATGATTTGTTTCTCACAGGTGTAAAGGATCTTATTGTAGGGTGGAAAGTGGATTTAGCTACTGATTTCAAGATGAAGGACATTGGCTTGATGCATTAGTTCTCAGGATTAGAGGTATGGAAGGTATTGGGAGAGATCTTCCTTGGACATGAGAAGTACACAGTATAAATATTGAGGAGATTCGAGATGGCAGACTATAGACTGATAGATAAAACTATGGTTACCAATCTAAATAAGGTTGTCACTTTAGATTTAGAGTTGGTGTATCCCAGGATATACAAGCAACTGATAGGGTCCTTGATGTATTTGGTCAACAAAAAGACAAATATTTGTTTTTCTGTGAACACCTTGAATCGATTCATGGTGGATCCAAGGAAGGTGTATTGGATAGAAATGAAGCATGTGCTCAAGTACTTGAGAGGTATAATGGAGTATGGATTCATGTATCTTAGAAGAGATGAAGTGAGGTTGTAGGGTTATTCAGACTTAGATTGGGAAGGGAGTACAATAGACATAAATAACACTTTGGGGTGCTACCTTATCTTGGGATCAACAATGATTACATGGTTCAACAAGAAGAAACCTTCTACAACACTCAGTTCAACAGAGACATAGTACATGGTAGAGATTATGGCTAGGTGTGAATCCATTTGGATTCACAAATTTATTATATGTTTATTTGATTAGGATTTGGAGACTACAATGATATACTACAATAATCAGAGTTGTATCAAACTCTTGGAGAATCCAGTATTCCATGAGAGGTTGAAGCATATAGAGATTATCTATCACTTCATTCGAGATTGGATCCATAAAAGAGTAATTAAGCTTCAATATGTTTCCATAGATGAGCAGGTTGCAGACATTCTAACCAAACTCTTGGTTAAAGGGAAGTTTATGTTCTTTAGAGACAAAATTGGAGTAGTGTAAAATACCTTCCTCTTTAAGAGGGAGTGTGATGTTTGTAGCATCAAATAGGTATTTTCAGACAAGTATAAGTGTTTAGACATGTGGAAGTCATCCAAATCCTTCTGCCTTGATACTTTACTTTAATTAAAGGAATTATTAAAGTAAAGTTATTTTATTAGAGAGTTGAGTTTTATTTAATGAAATGATTTAATTAGCATTAATGAATTAAATAATATCCATTGATCTCAAGTGAGGTGAGAAGTAATCTCAACCGTCAATCACTTTTGAGATTAGGGTAGTTCATAACTCAATATTATAAAATCAAGACAAGGGTGAAGGAGAAGACACATGACACATTGATACATATTAGAGAAGGAATTTTACTTAGAGGATTGAATCATGAAGGAATGTAATTCAAGTAGATCTTGGATAGTTGGAGAAGGACTTCCATTTAGAGATCAGGTCAGGGAGAAGATTGAATAAAGATAGTTGCAAGTGGGTTTCAACAAGTGAATCCACAACAATAGGGTCACACCATATAGAGTTTCAATATAGTCTTTGAGTGTGTGTACACATGTTTCAATGGAGATAAGAACATATACACAATTTTTATTAAGGAAAGGTGCGTACATCTAAGGAAATGTGAAAAATTGAGGTCATACAACAGAGCAAGAGTTTCCAAGGTTCATAAATATTTTCTATAGTTTTATGTATTTTTCTATGGGACATTATCCTAGGTACGAGAGCCCTTGAAAGCTTTGAAGTTATTTGAATGATAATCTTAGTTGATGGGAATAATATCTTTGTGCATTGTGATTGAGATTTTGGTTTCTAGTATTGATTATGCTATCTTTATTTGAGTTTAATATTCAAACAAGTGTATGTTGTTTTGTGAGTTGTTAATTTGATTTACAACAAGGAAATCACTAGATAACAAGATACCTAGTTTCCAAAGTAAGGGCATTTTAACACACCCAAGTTAGATTTTGGTTGTAAAACCATGAAATCTACATGACACTCCTAAGAATATAAGGAGACTATAATATACTTTAATACAAATTCTGGTTTTATTGTTGATCTATCGACTAATTGTAAAATTGTAGGTGGATGATGAAGATTAGACAATTGTAATTCATCCATAGTACCTTTTGTCATGACATTTATTGTTTCTCCTAAATATATTGATGTGTTTTCAATTGAAACATTATTAATATTAATTTTTACAATGGGGATACTGGGATCGACATATTTTTACATATAAATTTTAATCGACATTATATCTGCCAATTTACCAATATCTTGCACTGTCTCTGGGTCTTTCTTTTTTATTCTTGATTTCTTAACAACAATTCTGTTACCATATTAACATAAATTGGAATGTATTTAGTTGCTTGAATGAAATTTTGATACAAACATTCTTTAACTCATCTAATAAATCATATCCATATTTTTTGATTTGCTTCTCTAATGTCAACCTTTTTGGGAAAGGTGGAGTACTAGATTGCTATGTTTGATTATTACAGATGAAGAAGTTTGTTTTATTGCATTAGATATATCATTATTGTTTGTTCTATTAGTATTTTCCTCCTCTATTGGTTCTTCAATAATAATAGGATCATCTAGATGAAGTACTTTTCCTGATCTAAGATGAATGCCATTTAGATCAAGAGGAGTAATCATATAAGTGGGAAAATTTTGTATCTCAACGATGTAAGCAGGTTGAGATACTTTATTATTTGGGTTAGAAACGGGTTGTGCAGGTAGTTGGGTAGGTATTGGAGGTTGATTTGATGGTAATGGAAATTGTCGAGGTTGTGAAATTTGTGGCTATTGTGGTTGAGTAGGATATGTTTATTAGATTTGTGGGGGATAAAGGGTTTGTGAAGAATATAGGGTGTATTTTTTCTGCATAAGATAAGGATGATCAAAAAATATTTCCATAGGCAGGTCCTCGCCAACCTTATTTCCAAGTTTGAGTTTGGACTTGCTGTGGTGGCCATGCTTGTGAAGGCATAGGAAAAGTCCAATTCTTTTGGGGGTATTGTTGATTTGAATAATACAAATTGGATTGATGAGAGGATCTTAAGATATACCTAAATTCCTTAGATTCCAAGGTATTTTTGGTGCACCAAAACATAATTGTTCTATAGCTTCATGATTTCCTTGGTAGACCACTTTGAGCTCCAGTAGAGATGGAAAATTTTTTGTAGCATGATTTTCTGCACATATACCACACATTTCAATGTTATTTAAAGGACACTCTATTAAAGGATGTCTTTTTCTAAATTTAGGATAGTGAATAGTTAAGGATGCATTCTATTCCTCTTTATTTTGCCTAATTTTCAATGTATCTAATTGAGAACCAATAGTACTGTGAATATTAGTTTTAAAATTGTCTAATAAATTGCCAATTTTAGCTCTACTTACCCCATCGGTTGTTGATTTGTTGACTCTAGAGATATCATCCCTAGGTCCCTTAAGATATTTGGACTTTTCTTGAGAGATGTGCATACATAGGTCACATATTTCTAGATAAGTTAAGTGAGAAATATCTCCTTTACCCATTAAAGTAAGCACATCAATCCATTCATCGCTAATCCCATGAAGTAAAATGACTTTAAGAGTATCCAAATCTAGATGATTCTGCCTTACTCTTTTAATAGTATAATGAAATATTTCTATGTAATCCTGAAGGCTTTCATTCTCCTTCTATGTCATTTTAAACATTTCTTCTACCATTCCTCAATTTGTACAATAATCATAATATTGTAAAGAAACATTTTTCATATCTTACCCATGTTTTGATAGTATTAGTTCCTAAACACATAAACCAACATAAATAAACATCCTTAAGGGTGTCTATAAACAACTTCAATTTTTGAGCATCAAAAGAATAAACATAGCTGTGACATAACACATAAAAAAAAAAAGGTCTCCGGGTCTTCAGTTATCATACCATAGAAATTGGAAATGATGAAGGCGGTATGTTCTCCATTTGGACTATGACCATTGGATCCAAAATTGGAAACCCAAATTCATCCTCAACATTGGATGTTTCTGGTCTTTCTTGTATTTATTGTTGTTCTTGTGTATCTTTCTCTCTATTTCCAGGTCCTCTTTCTTCTTATGGGTTTCCATATATTCTATACATGTTGTCTTGTTTGAGATGTATAGATTCCTCTAATGAAATAGAGAATTCCGGTTCATCAATAGGATTTTATGAAAGTGTAATCTTTGGTTGACCACTGATTAATTCTTCCTCCTTAGGATTGGATGAAAGTGTGACAACTTCTTGTGATATTTCTGGAACTTTCTCTGATTTGGAACTTCCTTCTCCAACCTTTGTCTTAAATTTTGTTTGTGCAATCACAATCCTGCATGATTTTCCTCCTCTTGTAATTATACATGTAGATGGGTTAGCTAATGGTGTGACTCTTACTATACCACATGATGGAGTGGGTGAATTGGTGGTTGGTGTACTCCTATCACTATTAAATCTATCACTAGTGAATTGGTGGTTGGTGTACTACATAGCTACTTACCATAATTTTTTTATAGTAAAGTCATATTTTCACATTATCATCTCTCTTTCCATGCATTCATTCCTATATGTATTTAAAATGATAAAAAAAAAACTAATTCCTTTTTTCACTTCCCCGTCAGTGGCGCCAAAAATGTTAGTCAATTCAATTGAGTGAACTCTTCTACATTAAATTCATTAATTTGATATTCGTAAAATGATGAAGTGCATGCACAATATATGCATGACTTAGTTTATGACCTATTTCTAAGTGAACACTATGAAAAAATAAAATTGTTCACTATTATGCTCCAGAAACATAGTTGCTACTTAGCTATAGAAAACATAGTAAACACAATATTACAGAAAAAAAAATTAATAGGAAACTACAAAAATGATTGTAAGCACTTGAAATTGTTAACCTACTGGACTATAAATTGTAACAAAATTATATTCTTTTGATCATTATGTTCAATGAAGGTATCTGTAATTAAAATAAGGCAATATTTATTCACTTAACAATTCTGTGCAATAGTATTTTTGTAATATTAAAAAAAAATTCATGAATGAAATTGAAAACTTGCAATACATGAAATGAAAAAAATCAAACTCACACAACTGCTCAATTAAATTAAAACTAATTGAAATCAAAACAACGTATACCTCACACAATGGGCCCTCCTGGCTTGGTGGACGCTGCTAAAGAATGCTACAGAACTTAACTCATGTAATTAGAACACACAACACATGAAATTGACAGTTAAATGAAATTTTTGATTAATATCAAATCAACAATATAGCACTACAAAGGTTTAATATCATATTAGATCCATCCCTTGAAGGTTATCAGGAAAGAATATTTATACATTACAAATGATATCCTTGAGATCCAAAACCCACGGATCTTTAAAATAGAATCTATAAAATAGTGCACATGTGTTTACAAATCAGATCTGGGATATTCATGGATAAATAAAATGATTTTTACAACCCATGTAGAGATAATTTCATGACAATATTGCATGAAATTATTCTACTCGATATTGTTTCCACCTCATGGCTGATGTTGCATTGATTCAACTCGGGTACCCTACCACTGCATTATGTGTTGACCAAAATTTTGACCTTTCTCCTATGATGACTTGGTGAACTTAGGATCTTGGATGATAGGTGAGTGACCATCTGGTGATGATTTGAAACCACCTCCAAGTCATGATCTCATCCTTTAATGCACACAACCATATTGAACTACAATTATGCTACAAAATTATTAGTGCTACATTAATATTTAAGTTGCTACATAATGTATGATTTAGTATCAACTTATTAACATAATGATTTTTTAAACTAATTTGCATAAGGAAGAATCAAGACATTCTAGAATGGACAATTTTACCTTGAATATCCTTTGATATACAAATCCTGTAGCTAGAGAAATAATCATGGAAAAAGAGGTAGTTATGGATTGTAGGATAGTTCATAAGCATAGGTTTAGAGGGAATTTTGAATAAGGAAGTGACAAAAAGAGTTCAATTCAAGGACCCAACATGGCCAAAGAGAAATCTTTCTATGATGAAGAAGAAATTGAAATTCACAAGGATATCTTAGTGAGGTCAGAAAGATAAATTATTGATCTAGAGGGAAAGAACATTGTGAAATGAATCAAATGAATACAACAAGAATATTAACAACCCATAACTACAAGAAGGTCATGAATCCATGTTTATGGAAGGGTATTTGGCTTCTTGGAAAGACAAGAGGTGAGAGAAGATGAAAATAACTCCCTAAATATGGATTTTAGGGCCAGGGTTGAAAATAAATTAGATAACTATAAATATAAGCTACATGGAAAAGAAAAATACATGGCACATTTTGATGTGAATGACCTTTTGAAATCATTCCATCTTGTGGAAAATGAAAATCCTTTGAATGGAACTAACAAACAATAATTTCCTCAAACTGAAGGGAACATGATATCATTTGAAGGTCAGGATCCAAAAGGATTTTTTTTTTGGAGAATGACAAATAGGTGTTACATGATTTTTACCCTATGAACTTGGGTCTATGTCACAACAAAGTATGATCTAAAAGACTGACCCTACCCTCCCACATACAAACTTGTAAATAAATAAATACTTGGAAGAGAGAATAGAATACCTCACACCTTGTATCCAAACATTCTATGTAGTTCCTCGCTCTCAACCTTTGACCTGCTCTCGATCTCTGCCCGCACCAACCTGCAAAAGGAGATCAAGTCTATATTGCAACAAGGTAGTTATGAAATCAAGTTATACATGTAATGTGAAAATTCAAATATGTAAAGAAAGTTAACATATATAATTAGATTAAACATAATTACACATATATGGAGGAAAAGAGAACTATTTCATTGAAACAATATAAGTAGGTAGTTACAAACTAGCTGTAACTGTCAACATTACCTCAAAGCCAACTTCTTGGGTTCCTCCACTGGACCCTTCAAGAATAAAATCAACAAAGTGGTTCTTCCTCGAATGAAACAAAAGGGATAGGAACACACCCTATGATCATATATGAGAGAGGAAGGAATGTTGGAAAACAAGTTTCCAGATCAGGGGATGCTACTCAAAGGTTCAGGGAATATGGGAGCTTGCAAATCGCGAGCACAATGTTTCACCAAGGTTGACTCCTTTCATCCATTCCCCCATAGTTTCTTTTATACCATCCTAAATAGGTTGACATGGTTACATTCCGTTGTGTATGGGCTAAGGGAATTTTGGGAACGAGCCAAACCAAAAACCCCGCCTAAAAATGTGGCATATTTTTATTTTTTCACAAAAATTAGGGTATATGTGGTTTTTACATTGGAAAATAGTGTATATATGTGATTTTCACATGGGTAAATAGCATATGGAAGAAAAAATGTTTTTTTTAGATGATTTTGATGAAGGAGAGTTGGATTTAGGTTTGCAAGCTTGGGAATGGACTAGGCCATCTGAAAAATGCAATTTGGTGTGGAAATTTGTGGTATAAAAGATGCCCCCTAATGTGTGAGGTTAGAAGAGAAACTGATGGATGAAATACATTATAACTCTAAGAGGTGAGGATGCATTGAAGTAAGTCCCAATGAAATTTACCAAACATTTGATCCAAGAATAGAACTGTCGAGCATATCCATGCTCATGAGTGATATAAGCATGGCCTCCAAACCAGGTACACTATGAATCCATGAGTAATGAAAGCATAACTGATGTCCATGTCCACAAAAACTATACACAATGGATATATATATATATAAGTAGAAATCATGGCCACGAAAAATACACAGTGGATCCTTGCAAATGTAGATCATAGCCACAAATGGATACATAGTGGAGATATGTCTCAAAATCAAATCAGAGTATATTTGGAGCCAATGAAGTGCATGCATTGATCCTCTGCAAGTACCCATGTCAATGAGGGTGGTACAATCAATATAGGTCGGGTAGGAGAACAAAATATGTGATGCTCGTACTTCAACCGAAGTCTTCAAAATCATCCACCGTGGTATGAGTCTACACCATGTGAATAAATGTGTTGAAGTTGAACACAATGAGACACCGTTTGATTACTGATCATTGATGTTTACCGTTAACAAACATGAGACAACCCATTGATGATGATAATGGGCGTCAAGGTACATAGTACAATCTAACAAGTGTGAATAAATGAGATGATGTCAAACACATGACAAAATCTACCGATCATGGGACATTGATGTATTCTCACTGTTAATAGTGAGGGGATCTATCACTGATGAATGCAAGCCCCAAGGTACCAAAAATAATTCTAGATCCCTGTCCCAGAGAAATATGTGTTGAGTTGGATAGGAATAGATCCATTGGAAGGAGGGAATTAAGGAATACCCCATCATCCAACATGAGAAGTAGCAGAAGTCCAAAGATTTGGAAGGAATTGGAAAAAATATGTAAGGACCACACCAAGGTATGAATTCATCGTGCACCAGATGGAATAGCACATGACAGAGACTCTGAATAGTATCCAATGATGATGACTACTGACAAAGATGAGGAATCCACCATTGGGGTCAAATGGAAACCAAGGTACTGCACAAATCTCTATGTGTGATAATTGTTGTTGACTTCGAACACAAGGAAAAATGCTCAGTCAATGACCAATGATGGTTTGTCATCTGCTGAGATCAAGGTCACCTATCAATAATAGAAATAGGCCCAGGGTGCAACTCCAGGTCATAATCTCAGAGAAATGTGTCAGATTCGATAAGAGCAGACCCACCAACAAGATGTCAATGGGGACCTTCTACATTGCTTCCATGAGTTCCATCACCATGAACTGAATAATTTGACACAAGAATCTCTCAAGGCCAAAGAACAATATTCTAATCACAAATCAGAAGCTAAAGCTATCAATCACTCTTCACTACTAGTTATTCTCCATTAGCTATTAACCTTTTCTCATGAGAGAAGTCTCTTTTTATAGATAGAAGAGGATGTTATGATCTCCTCAAATCAGGAGTACGAGTGAGATCCAAACCGACCAGAGGACACCTCATATCCGAAGCTTCTCTTCTATAAACTTTACAAATTTCTTCTTTTTCCTCCTTTTCAAACAATGTCACACCTTGTGAACTAGCAACATGCGACACTGTCACATTCTACTGTGGTGCAACATGTGACAGTTTCACAAAAAGTGTTTTTAAATACATTCCGTTTCTTTAAAGGAAAATAATTTCTTCAGTGATAATGGATTTTAAGATTTGGATGATGGAAAGTAGGTAAACAATATCAGCCGCAAAAAAATAATGTGTAACAGAATTCCCCCCAAAGTATGAATCTAGAACAAGGTGATAACTGAAATACTTTGTCATGTGGGTATTGAAACAAAGAACACATCGGTTGCAGACCTGTCAACAACAAACAAGGAATTACAATATCATTACTAAGGCAATGATTCCCATAGTCATAATACAAATGACTCAAAGCATAAGTGCTTACATACACAGATTCATGTCAACTATGATACATAATAACCACCAAATATACAACGTGGATCCATGCCATTATGTATCAAATGTGAACATAGCCTCCAAATATACACTGTGGATCTATATCACAAAGAATCAAATGTGAACATATGTGCATTGGTTAATTATGAAAACCATTAACATATGTGAAATGAACCATCAATGAAGACAATGGCCCTTAAGGTACACAACTACATTTTAGCGAGTGTGAATAAATGAGCTGAAGTCGAGCACTCATAGAATCATTCGATTGAAGGTCAATGATGAAAAATGTTTCGTCGAAGGTGAGGAAACTTACCATTGAGTCATGCAAGTCCCAAGGTGCTATAGAGTTTCTAAACCAACTTCCTAGATAATGTGCTGAATTCGATAGGAAGTGATTCACCACAGGAGGGCCTTGATGTATCCCCCATCAATGAGCAAAAAAAGTTAAAAAATTGAAGTAGATACAAGTATATAGTGATTTAGGACTGACTCAGGGATGGATGACACTGTAAAAGGATTAAATACTGCAGAAATAGCCGGCACAATAGAAATATTTTCCGATTGGACTTCTATTGAACACATTGATGAAACAACAACTGTCTTGTAAGCATTGAATCAAAAGGAGGATCACATACCAAAATATATATTTGGAGAAAGAACAAGAATTGGTATGGTAAATGCTGAAGCACTGAATTGCTGAAATCCCCTCGCTGAAGTTTCAAGCCACTATTGGATGGGCCTGCGTATGCCATGGCGATGTGGCATGCATGGGTAGATCCACGTGGCGTCATTTGATTAGACGTGAGTTCAATGTGGGAATCTCCCCCCTTTCCTTCCTCATCACATCTAAATCATGTGTTAGGTGCAGAAAAACCTCGTCCGTTAGATTAATGGGGGGATAGAGATCCACCATAGATATTCAGAGTGGAAAGAGCCCTCTAGAATTCAGATCTTTGGGAAGTTTTAGACCTGTGCAATAATATCGAAGGGTCAAAGGCTCGATATTCACAAAGGCCGAGGTGATATTCCCTCCAACCCTTCTCCCTCAACCACATC
>ML803678.1:71393-92338 GCA_009831015.1 Picea engelmannii
TGAAAGATATCAACCTTGTGAACCTCCTGCACATGACACATGGCCTCATCTCGGAATGAGTCCATCCTCCAAATATCTACCAAGATCCACACGGCCTCCATCAACTACACATGTTGATGCCCGACTGAGGTGATGCAAGACCTTTGTGAGGCACCTGCAACTGATGTGCTCCTCTCAACACTGAAAATCAATGGAAAGTTAGAGTAACTTTCCCCTGCCATGGTCCACTCTCCCCTGTCAGTTAATGAACTGCTCAATCCTGCAATCCTTGGGTCCCATGCTAACCTTTGTCGAAGATCCTCATGCTGACACTGCACTACTCTGACCATGACTGTCTGCCCTCTGAATACATCCTGAATCCTCCTCTCCTAGATCCTCAATCTGAAACACCTGTGACCACCGGACCTGCTGTCCAGAAACTGTATCTATAAAGGTATCTCTATAGAAGAAGTACCTGTCCAAACATCTCCATGCCCTATCATGATGATCAAGCAGAAGGAAATGTCTCGCCCCATAGGACAAGTACCTGCAGACCCACTCCAACCCAACCCAAGGTGGAGTGTGTGACTCTCTGGTGCAACCTGGATCATCATGTAGTCAGATATCCTGCTAGCCAAATGAACCCCCAGATCCCATGGTAAATTTGGAAGTTTGTCACTTCCAACCTCCTCTAACTGCTCTTGTGTGAGACTGATCACTGTTAGGAGCCCTCTGTGCTGATCTGCTATCCTTCTCATGCCGCTGTCAATGATAAATGTGTCGAAAAAGGATAACAGACATATCTGCAGCTGACTGTAGGACTGGAAGGCGTCACATGCTTTGGTAAATACCAATGATTCGACCATAAGCTCGTCCATCGGTATCCATGATCGATGCTCTCCTATGGTCATCATCGAATCTCCACCATCTAGTACAACTGGAAGTAACTCCTCCAACTGTTTCTCAACTAACCTCCATCTCTCATCTCCCATTCAACTGCTGAAATGGTGAAGGTGATCTCTCATAACTAGGTGTTTTTGCAAAGGAGTGACATCTGCATGCTTCCCTAGGTGTGTCTCCTCCCTGCAAGGCACTATACCCCTCTGAATGCCACCATACATCTCGGCATGACTCTGTGAACTATCCCTCATCATCGTATGCTCCAACATACTCATGTCATCTCCTGCAGACTCATGCTGTATCATCAATCCTGGGCATGCTGCTGGATCAATCTCTATATGGAGATCAACCACTCCCAAGACACAAATGGAAGTGTCCCCCATCAACTGGTGCTCCTCTTCTAGATCATCACCATCCTCTACCATTGTAACTGACTGATACATCTGAATGTCCACTAAGACAGATGAAGTGAATCTCTATTGGATCTCCTCAAGGGACTCATCTGTCCTAGACTCTGATTCTTGAAGGGCTGTTTGTGTGCCTCTCAAGAATCCTCGAGTGCTCTCCAACTCCTGAGTGAGTCGGTCTACCCCCAACTCCTGCTCCCTCAGAGCCTCATGATACATCTCACCAACCCTCAGTAGATAATCCTTGTCTGTCAACAATTGCTGGTAGTCAGTCCTCATCACAAATACTCTCTCCCAAAGAGTGTGAAAATCATCCATGGAAAATCCTCCATCTGAGCTACCCTGTGCCACTGATGCTCTCCCACAGTAATCTTCCATCACTGCATGCATTTCATCAATACGTCTAGTGGTTGCCCTGATCATAGCCTCAATAACTCTCAACTGTGCTGCCAAGTGGTGTGACTCCTTATCATGGTCATACTGAGGTGCCATCTCAGACCCTTTACTGCTAGTGTCAGTCCTGCTAGTGCCAACTCTAGAATCCCCAAAAACACCCTCTGCATAAGATGATGTGCTGAACTGTCCACTATCTACTGTGCTGCTGGGTACTCCTGTATGCCATTGCATCCCATCACTAGATACTATCTCCCTCTGAATCACACTATATCCTGTATGAGCATTCGTATCCTCCTGTGCACTCAACCTGCTACTATCATCTGCACCTAGATCCCATAGAGATGTATCCAGATACATGCTATGGTCGTCCTGACTGCTAAAAAGTGCATCCTCATCAATGCAGACTGATCTTGGAAGTAAGTGCTCTATCAACCTGTCAGCCTCTGCAATCTTCTCAACTAATGGAGTCTCCAATAGCTGTGACTCAATCTCCTCAGGATGATATGTATGTGTAAGGTCCCCTGTCTGTACTCCCTGTACCTCCTCCTGGATATGTGGGTCTACCTATCCATGGTGTGCATCCCTCACACTAAGCTCATCCATCATACATGAAGTGCCACTGATCTCCTCATGTGACGTGGCTATCATGGGTGTCTGAACAGGTGACAGATGTGTCAGGACCCCCATAGGAAGCTCATCATCTCTAGGTGCTAACACGTGTGACTCCTCACTAGTGTCACCACTTTGCTGAGGCGTAAGGTCATCAATGGTATGTGACATGTTTTCTGAGACACTAGTGCTATCGTCCTGTCCATCCAAATACCTATCCGCTACACAAGGGTCATCATCCTCCTCAAGCATGCAAGCATCACTAGCCTCTGTGCAAGAGTCATCATCACTATCCTCTGAGGTAGAGTCACTATCACTAGCCTCTGTGCAAGAGTCATTGTCATCATCTGACTGTTCTAAATCCACATCTATCGCTCCATCCTCACACACCTCATCCTTACTGTCATGACATGCCTCAGTAATGCACTCCTGATCTTTACCCCTACACCTATGATCTAGTTCCCATGGCCCCTTGCAACTGTGGCAAGGTTGAGAGCTCCTACTGGGCATGGGTTTTCTCTATTCTTCCCCCCATCTAGCTGCTTCTTTTTTCTTTTCACCTGCTATGATCATCCCCTGTAAAATATCCTATTTGCTCCAATGGGGATTTCTATAGGCTGCATATTGTAGGAAGGTTATTGTAGCCTTAGTTTCCTCACTAAGGCCATCATACATGATCTCCAACCATGGTATCTCAAAGGCTATCTTATCCATTTCTTTCCAACTATCCATTTATCCCTATGAAAGACATTTCAGGTTTGCAGGATTTAAGCTCTGATACCACTGTAATGATTCCAAGCTATTATGCAAGGATCATCACTGTTTTGGTGTCTTTTTAATTTTTTTTCTAAGTGAGGTATTTCGCCAAACACTTTGCTGATCTACCTTTTATATGTGTTTATATGTGTGTATGCAGCAAATAACAGAAAGAGATAACCATGGAACATACCTCAACCTTATGCAATAAGATAGACAAGCCAAAACATCTCAATTCTTCTTTATTCATAAAATAGACAAACCTTCTACAATGAAGATGTCAATCTGGAATGCTCAACAGATGGCCAAGAAGATAGACAATAGATAAGAGCTGCTACAAAATGCTCCCGCTAATACAAAAAATGCCTCCAAAGCCTTCATAAGAAATGAATATCAATACAAGCAGATCTGAATGGCAAACTCTCCAGCTGAAGAATGCCACACTCCAATAGAAGGCTAAAACCCTCAATAACTCGGCCCTTCTGCCAAAAGTGTCCAATCACCCTAATAAATATGCCAACTGATAGATCGGGTGATGGTATGAACAACCCAGGTGACCGAATCTCTAAGATCCCTCTCAATCTCTGTAGATCTGAAATCCCCCACTGAATGGTGCGCCCCACTGGATGACTAAAACCTTAGATAATTCGTCCCTGCTGAAGGAGGCCTCCAAATGCTCTGAAAATCTCCAGAAATATATATCGGGACACTGTAAGTCACTAGCTAAAGTCTCATGGTTAGATCTGAAGTGTAACCCCTCCAAATGGACTAGATCTGGATCTCAAAAACGCCCTCCTTCTCTTCAATTCGCCCCACTGCTCAAGAAATAATCTGATCCATAAAACTGTCTCAGAAAGCACTAGATCTGATGTCCAAGGCCCTGCAATGAAAACCCAAGTGATATACTCCTCAACGGCCCTGCCAATATCCTACAACAAATCTCTCTCCAAAGATGGTGCGCCCCTCTTGCTGGTATCCCTCAACTGGTGTGCCCTCTCTCTATCTGCACATGAAACTGATGTAGAATCCTCCTGCAATTGAGTAGATCTGAAACTAGAATGGTGTGGGAGAGTATTGCATCTCCGAGACCAAGCTTGGGACAAGATAGGTGAAATCTTTCACCACCGAATCGTCCTCTAGGGTTTGTTATGTCAAAACCCTCAAAACCCTCAATATTGGGCTCACTAGCTAGAAGCCAAAAATCAAAATAAGATCATACATGAATGAATGAGAAGAGGTCCTTGCCTTTCCTTTATACTTTTTGGCTCACCTTGGCCCTCCAAAGTGACTTTCATTTTATTAGTATTTAATTAATTAATTAAATCACTTTAATTAATTAATTAACCTTTTTACCTTTGAAAAGCTCCTTATCTCTCCTTGTGGCTTCCCTGGCCACTGAAAGTCACTTCTAGCCATCCTATCCTGTAGTGTTGCTTCTTCTGATTCCAATGAGCTATTACACTTAGAGGTTCCTCCAAGTAATGTGCCCAAAATGACCTCTTCAGTGAATTCCATTGACTTATAGCTTAAAATAGTCAAAATCATGGAAATCGTCGGAATGCAACGAAACCAAAGCCAACCTGTGCGGAATGACTCATAATGATGGAATATGATCATCGATACAAGATGTACCCCACAATGCCTCTCAAATACCCCTGTACTCACTATAACATCCATCTGGCTACTCTGGTAATCATAAATCTCTACACTGTGATGATGTCCCAAAGTGGGGACATTACAATACACTTTGTGGAAGATAGGGTTTTTGACTAGTCTTGAAGCTAGTCAATAAATAGGTGTTCCGGGTAAAAAAGTCATAACTTATTCATAGAGAATCCAAATGAAGCGGGACAAATTGCATTGGAAAGAGTACAAACTTTAGTTTTGTGTGTGCAAGTTTCAGAATCTGATGTTAAATATTGAGCATGGGGAATTCTATACAAGTTTGGTCTCCTGAATAAACCAGAATTGAACAAAGTCTACCATTCTCTCTATAAATTATTTTTGGGGAGGATTCAAGGAGTGAAACTTGGATAATTTTCAGAGAATACATTGAGTAATATTATCTATAGGATCAGAGTATTCCAACGATTTAATGATTTCATAAATTGAAGAAGTCTCAAGAAGCATTATCAAGTTCTATGTGATGGTTGGTTGATGGTGATGATTTAATGTAAAGTTTTATTATCTCTCATATATTCTTGGGTGGAAGGAAGGGGAAAGGATGGAGAGTTAAATCCTCTCTTGATATTGGAGGATTGTATCTTCCTCTTAGAGGTTTATCCCTCCCTTTACATTTGGAAGCTGTAGCTACCTTTGGAAGTCATTACTTCCCTTGAACAATAACTATTGATTATTTCTCATATATTGTGCATGGTGTACTGTGGTGTATTGGTGTAACTCTTATACTATTGTTCATTGCTCATTGGATATAATTTAATGGTTTAAGTATAATTTGAAAAAGGTTTTAAATTTTACTTGATAGTAATTCACCCCCCTCTTAGTATCATCACAAACTAGGGTTTGCAAGGGAAAACAAACAACACATGCTAAAAAATATAGGAATCAAACAAACAAACACAAACCTTCTTACAATGAACACACTAGTTGGTGATGAAATTCAACATCGCAAGATCAAAATAAGAAGGGGATGAGATAGAGTGGGTCGATCAATTATGTTGGCGACTTTCTTAACAAAATTACACCCTGGTGAAATCTCCCTCATGTTAAAACCATGGGTTACCCTCCATGGAGCCTGAGTGAGTTTGACCAATGTCTGTTTGAGGTACAACAAATAATTTCCCCTTTGTTTTCCCCTCATGTATGATCCCTAAATATTATGGCCGCTAAGGTCACCACTTACAACAAAACAATTATGGGGAAACAATCAAAATTCATATATACACACAAGGGCAGGGTGATTTAAGACCCGAAATCCCCTTGAGAGGTGCCTCCCATAGAGGTGTGATTCTCTCAAGTGATCCCCAGTTGTCTTTTGACACCAGTTGTCATACCTGCAGACCATGCCACCAAGAGCAACAAAGCAGGGTTAATTACTCTGCTGGCCCCAATGCGACCTCGTGATTGACCCTTGTGTGAGAAGGGCTTCCCAGGACAATGATGCAACAAATGGATTTCTCTCCCTAAGTCAAGATTCTAAGTTTTTTTTGTAGCTTTAGATAGTTATTCTCAACACCTATTCCAAATCCCTACAACTAATGTAATGTAGGTTTGCTACCAATGAAAAGTATTTTTTTCTAAAAAGATTTTAATTAGCACGTTAATTTTATGGCTGTTGTTTACTCACAAGGAAAATGGCATGGACCAGATGATGTTTTGAATGACTCTAAACCATGCAAAGAAATGAAAATTCAATGTTTCACTTCAATGAAATCTATATTACGAGAAGGAGAAAACCTTTTATATTCTCGGATGCATAATGTCCCAAATTTTTATTAATAGCAAGAAATTTACTACTCAAAACAACTACAAATTCCCTCCAACTAATGCAGTGTAAGAATCATACTTTTGTTTCCAATAATAAATCTAAATGGAAAAGAAACAATTTTCTTGAAAAACAAAAGTAATCCAACAATATGTACTTTTTTTTGTTTTGGAAAATAAAGCATTCAATAAAAAGAAAAACTCTCTTTTCACCAGATAATAAAAAATAAAACACTTTGGTAACAACAATCAAAATCTATATTGAAAGACACTCGAAGAAAAAGCTAAGAGATTATACCTCTTTCAAAATAAGAAATTTTTTTCCAAAACAAAGCTAGCAATCATGAAAAAATTTCAATAATGAAAGAATGGTGAAAATCAAATGTTAAAACTGTCATGAAGTTTGTTAAGAAAACCTTAAATTCAAAGCAAGAGCCATATATTAAATCTAGGAAGGAAAGAGTAAAAAACATGTTCTTTCAAGCAATGTCATAGTCTACAGTGCAACACAGTGTGACAACCAAGAGTGTCATAGGCTACAGACCAGTACAGTGCGACAATGTCGCTCTGTATCTCAAATGAAGAGTGCGACAGTCAAATAAAAAACTTGGAAAAATAAAAATTATGGAAAATTTCGACACAATAGAAAGCTTTTCCTATTGGAATTCTCTTGAACATATTGATGACACAAAAACTATCTTGGCATCACTAACTCAAAAGGAGGATCACAAACCAAAGTATAAATTTGGAGAAGAGCATGATCAACAAGATACAAGTGGATTTACCAATCTGACACAAGGAGTGAAAGAGTGTCATGTTCAAGAGTGACTGGCTACAAAAACTTATTACATATTTTATATAGGTTACCTTCCCAATCCCCCCCACCACGATTTCTGGTTAGTACCTCTTTATTTTTACACAAGATTGAGGAGGATAACATATGCTTGTACTATAAGATCATCCTTCGGATGAGTCCTTCAAAATACTTTTAACGAAACCTAGGAAGGAGTGGTTTGGTCCCATATGGGTCTTTCAATGTACATTTTATTAGTCCAGAGAAAGTAAAATTGATGGTTTTTCATATTTAGGGAGTTTGAAAGACACTTAAAGGAAACTCCAAGATCGATTTTTTTGTAAATTTAGTCCCCCAAGTCCGAAAAAGTATAAAATAATACCTAGGAGAACTCTTCTATCCATGAATGACTAGAGTATTCCTTTTTCGTAGTTAGTCTGATGAGACCGAAAAAGGATTAAACTATCACTCAACAAACACCCTTTAAAATCCTTTAACAAGCGCGAAAGGAGACAAACTTGCTCGAAAATCTTTTCATATTTAGAGAGTTCAAAAAGAGATTAAAGGAAACTCCAAAGAGTTCCTTTTTTGTATATCTTTTACGAGTCTGAAAAAATGATAAAAGTATACTCAGTAACCTATTCTCATGTATTAATGAGCATGAAAAATAGCAAAGACTAAGCTCGGTAACCTTTTATCATGTATTTACGAGAACGAGAAAGAACAAATACCGAGCTCGGGATTGGTTTCATTTTTACACAAGATTGAAAAAAATAAAACTATGCTTGGATAGGTTTCATTTTTTCCCGAGATTGAAACTAGAAACTAATTGTTCTCGGAACTTCCCAATGTGAAGTCCAAAATATTTTGAGTGATACCCATGAATGGTTGGTAGTTTTCCCCGAGCTTATGAAGCTAGCAACTTAACTTCAAAATGAGGTCTAGAGGCTGGAGACATGCTCCCCAAGCTTCGTTTCATATGGAAATCTTATGTGGTCACCAATTTTTGTACCCAATTAGACTCCTGGCTACTAATAGGTAAATGTTCACTAAAGGAAGAAAGAGGATCAACTGACATAGGCAGAGGAAATGAAGGTTCAATCACGAGATCTAGTAAAAGAATCAAATAAATTAGAGTGGGGGTGGAGGTATGTTGCATTTTCTAACGAGCTTGAGGAAGATAAAGAACTATGCTCATGGCTGGCTGTTTCATTTTTTAATGAGCTTGAAATAGAAACATGAATTATGCTCATGATTCTCTGTTTCATTGTTTTAATGAGATTTCCACATAGAAATAAAACTATGCTCGAAACCTATGGGTTCGATTTCCAGATCTTTGTTTCATTTTTTAACGAGCTTTCCACAGATAAAGAGAAACTATGCTCATGACCTCATCGTGATCATGGATTCCAAGAGGACAATGCTCTGGAAGGAATACATGTCAAGGGACATACCTCGATCATGCCTTCTAGGAGATATTCATTGGAGGGAAGAACAACACTCCAAAAGGAATACACGTCGAGGGACACAATAGGGGTAGGGAGATTAGGTTCTAATATCCCCATCAAAGAGATCACCATTTAAACTATCATATCTAAGTCAAAAGAAGATGAGAATACTGTGAGAGGTTTGTTTTCATTGACAGTGGAAGGCATGGGACAAGTTGACACATAATTCACTTGTGGCTGGGGAATACCACTATATTAGGAACATTCAGGGAATTCAGATGGTTGGTGGTCATATGAGGGATATCGAATGAAAGCTGGTCAATAATCACGATGTTTCCATTATAAGGAAAAGACATCACTCGAAAGAGTGTGGAGATGATAAGTTTCATAGCGTAAACATAGTCTCATCCGAGGAGTAAATTAAAATCCAAGGGTACTTGGACTATCATCACATCAATATGGAAAATTTTCCCTCTTGAGGTAACAAGTAAATAAGGAAGGATCCCTAAATATTCTCTATCTCTTCTATCAAAAGCTAACATATGTTTGTTAAAGGGCACAAGCTGAGAGGAACCCATATCTTTCCAAGCATTTTAGGATAAAATATTAACATAAGCACCTTCGTCTACTATAGTTTGACATATGCTTATATTTCAAACCTACACAATGATTTCGAAAGGCAGATATGAAGGAAGGAGAGGTCCTTTCATTGTATTCCAATCAAAGGAAATGGCCTCAGTACTTGGACGGGGTTTCATGGGGATGGGTGAAATCCCCCCTAGTCCAAAAGAATATGAAGAAATGAGAAAAACTTGAGAAATGTCAACTTCACTTTTCAAAGGAAGAGTGGGATCAACCAATGATGGAAACAAGTCGAACACTTTAACTTCATTATTCAAGGTAAGAGTGGGATCTACTGATGATGGTGTCATATTGACCACTTGATTAACTTCACTCTCCAAAGGGAGAGTGGGATCGACCAATGATAATTTTGGATCGATCACTTGATCAATTGGTCGTGAGTTGGGAGAGATTCTATGGTAAGAAGTTGGAAGTTGTTACTGGAAATCAACAATCTCTTCCAACAATTTCGAGGCCTTATCCATACGAGGGGAAAGGCGAGTTTGATGACTTACTTCACATAACCTATAATGAAATTTGACTATAATTTTCTTTTTCCCAACCTTATGATCACTAGTAGATGGGTTCTCACCAACATGACTCAAGGTAAATGACGACACAGGTTGTTGAGAATCCATAGACCACACTTCTAATACCTTGGATAAACCAGGTCAATCTCTAAGAAGGTGTTCACCCTTACAAATATTGCAAGGGAATTTTGGATTGTGAGGTGGTTTGGTAGGCTTGTCGACATCATAAAAAATCCTAGCATGATGAAAAATAGCTAGTTGTTTGTTTCCAACATGACCTGTAGTGGTTGGAATCTTGACCCCTTGCTTATTTTTCTTCTTCTTCTTATTCACCAGGTTACTAGCTTTAGATATTTCACTAGGTGAAGAAGAAGAAAGGGAAGAAGACCCAATGGGTGAAGCAGGTGAAGGGTCAACATGAAGTTGATGTTCTTGGGGTGGATTTCTTTCATTTGAAGCACTCAGTGCATTCAGGATCACCGGAGTGGAAAACAACCACACCGGTAACCCAATAATGAATCCTGGAAGACTCAAAGAGGAAATAAAAGGAGGACTAACGTTTCCATAAGAAGGAAAAACAAAAGGTTCCCCAGGAAAAGGGGTGCCTTGGTTGGTTGTTTTGAGAACTAACGACCTATATACAGACTCAACGTAGGGTCTATAAGGGAAAACAAACAACACATNAAAAAAAAAAACCTTCTTACAATGAACACACCGGTTCGTGATGAAATGCAATGCCGCAAGATCAAAAGAATAAGGGGTTGAGATATAGTAGGTCTATCAATTACATTGGTGAGTTTCTTAACGAACTTACACCCTGGTTCAAGATCCCTCATGGTAAAATCGTGGGTTACCCTCCAAGGAGCCTGAGTGAGTTTGACCAACATCTGTTCTAGGTACAACAAATACTTCCCCTTTTCTATCACTTCGTGTATGAGCCCTAAATATTATGGCCGCTAAGGTCACCACTTACAACAACAAAATTTTGGGGAAACAATCGACAATTGGATATACATGCAAGGGAAGGGCCATTTAAGACCCAAAATACCCTTGCTATTTACCTCCCATAGAGGTGTGATCCTCTCAAGTGATCCCCAAGTGTCTTTTTACACTGTTTGTAATACGTGTAGACCACACCACCAAGACCAACAAAGCATGGTTAATTACTCTACTGGCTCCAATGTGACCTCGTGATTGACCCTTGTGTGAGAAGGGTTTCCCAGGATAGTGATGCAACAAACGGATTTCTCTCCCTAACTCAAGATTCTAAGTTTGTTTTGTAGATTTGGAGAGTTATTCTCAACACCTATTCCAAAGCCCTATAACTAATCTAATGTAGGTTTTCTACCAGTGAAAAGTAACATTTTCTAAAAATATTTTAATTAGTGCGTTAATTTTATGGATGTTGTTTACTCACAAGGAAAATGGCGTGGACTAGATGATGTTTTGACCGACTCTAAACTATGCAAAGAAATTAAAATTTAATGTTTCACGTCGATGAAAGCTATTTCATGAGAAGGAAAAAAACTTTTATGCTCCTGGATGGACAATGTCCCAAATTTTTATTAATACCAAGAAATTTACTACTCAAAAAAACTATAAAATCCCTCCAACTAATGCAGTGCAAGAATCATACTTTTGTTTCCAAAGATAAAGATAAGTGGAAAAAAAAACAAATTTCTTGAAAAACATAAATAATCCAACAATATGTAAATTTTTTGTTTTGGAAAATAAAGCATTCCATAAAAAGAAAAACTCTCTTTTCACCAAATAATAACAAAAAAAAGAACTTTGGTAACAACAATCAAAATCCGGGCTGAAAGACACTCAAAGAGAAATCTAAGAGATTATACCTAAGTAAGAAAAAAATTTCCAAATCAAACCTAACAATCATGAAAAAATTTCAATAATGAAACAATGGTCAAAATCAAACATTAAAACTGTAAAGAAGACTATTAAGAACAACAAAAATTCACAGCAAGACCCAAATCTTAAATCTGGGAAGGAAAGAGTAATTTTTTTTTTCTTTCAAGTAGTGTCGTAGGCTACAGTGAAACATAGTGCGACAACCAAGAGTGTGGCAGGATACAAGCCAATATAGTGCGACGATGTCGCTCTGTATCTCAAATGAAGAGTGGGACAATCAAATACAAAGCTTGAAAAAAAAAAAATTATGGAAAATTTCCAGTGAATTTCAAGGTCTATTGATCAAACAATATGAGGTAATGATTCATAGAGAAAGAACAAGGCAAGGAAGAAAGAACAAGAGAAAAAATATGGAGGATCATTCCCAGTGGAGATGCCAATTTTGTTATCGGAAAAACAAATCAATGCAGACACAGACCAATCTCCCTAGTTCAGGAACCCAAAGCTAGAACAAAAGAGCACAAAGAATATTACTCTCCTTAGATTCATTCAATTGAAATACTGCTAGGTAAGGACTCATACCTTTTTATCGATGGGTGTCCTCGCTAATTTTAGCTGCTAGCTTGATCCAGAGGTTTTTGAATGGAAACCTATATAAGAAGACAAGATAAGTAGTAAAAGCAACAATAATATTTCGACAAATCTATACAAATGACCAAGGAGAAATGTGATAAATACCATTTACAATAAACAATATCTATAGGAAAGGAAACATGTCACTACATTAATAATAATGGAAGAGTTACAACCAATCCCTTGGTGTTGTGAGGCTCTTTCCAATGGTTCATTGCTCCAATACCCACATTGATTCCATGAGTTCCATCACCATGAACTGAATACTTTGACACAATAATCTATCAAGGCCAAAGAACAATCTTCTAATCACAAATCAGAATCTAAAGCTATCAACCACTCTTCAATACTAGTTATTCTCCATTAGGTATTAACCTTTTCTCATGAGAGAAGTCTCCTTTTATAGATTGAAGAGGAGGTTAGGATATCCTCAAATTAGGAGTACGACTGAGATCCAAACTGATTGGAGGACACCTCATATCTAAAGATTCTCTTCTAGAAACTTCGTGAATTTCTTCTTTTCCTCATTTTCAAATAGTTTCACACCCTATGAACTAGAAACATGCGACACTGTCGCATTCTACTGTAGTGCAACATGTGACACTTAAGAGTGTCGCATGCTGTAGTGGTGCAACATGTGACAGTTTCAAAAAAATTGTTTTTAAAGACATTCTGGCTTCTTTCAAGGAAAAGTCTTTCTTGAGTGATCATTTCTTTTAAGCTTTGGATGATGGAAAGTAGGTGAACATTATTAGTTGCGATAAAATAATGTGTTACACTTGGTTAATCCTAAAATCATAACTTTATGGGATATAACCTAACTTTCTAAGTTTCCAAAGAGGGGAAAGGTGGTTGCATGGGTTCCATGTGTCAAAATGGAACCATGAATACAAAGGTCAAAGGGATTAGTAGAAATTACAATTCTACCCTTTCACTGCCATGGTTTCCATTACCTACAAGTTGCCAGTTCCATTCCGAGTGCCATTTCATATACCTGTATAGTACTATTGAACTAAGTTGGGGTGAGATAAGGGAAGATTTGTAACCCTATTTGGTATGTGCATCTCTTGAATTCTAGGTGAATTCTACTGGGGATTTAGTGAACAATTCTCATTGGGTTTCCTTGAGGAAGGATGTAGTTCTATATGGAGAATTGTTTGGGTAGTTTCCCAAAGTGTGAATCTTGGAGGGTGCCTGGAGACTCTTGAGTCTATATGAAGTTCCTAGATCCATATTGCTCTGAGGCCTCCTAGCTAGCCTATGCTATGTCCCTAGAAGGGAAGTGGATATCCCGAGGGACTGTGGTGTAGAGAAAGGGGTACACTTCCTTGGGTTGTGTAGGATGAAGGGGAATGAGAGGCTATAGGTTGTAATTTCTGATGGAGTTTGGTACCTTGGTTAGAGAACACCTACTCTATATGGGAGAGCATAGTTGGATTTAGGTAATCCTTTTCCCCAGTGGAGTCATAGCCCCAACTTTAGGGTGACCTGCTACTAAGATAGCTTGAGTAGTGAAGTCTATAGCTGGGAGGAAGGTCTGAGGTTTGCAATCAATTAGTGTTTTCATAAAGATAACTGCCATATTTCCATGTTGTTATACTGTGTAATTATGTGTTAATTTGTCATATGCTTACATAATATCCATGTAATTATGTTTCTGAATGTTTAAATGAATTATGCATGGATTGCATGACATTCTTCATATGTAATTGAATCATATGACATGTAGGAATTACATGGAATCACAGTCTGGTTGGGCTTATTGTGAAATCTGAGGGAAATTGAGAAATTTCCTAGTACCCCAGCATCCTGACATGCACTGAGGTGGTCGGGTACATTACATTTCTATTTCCTATTTTTACATCTTTGAGCCCCAATTCGTTTGTTTTTCAAATAGGCATCTTATTTCAAATTAGAGATTCATTCAATTTAGAGAATGGAATCATCCTTGATTATTATTATTATTTTCCTTGTTTCTTTTGACTTTCTTCTTTGGAAATTTAATGCTCATTTAGTTTGATCTCTTAGATAGTTTGAAGTAGTTGTTTTAATTTGCAGATTTGAAATGTTACATGCTTCTTTCACCTTTGAAATTTTACTAAGATAAATAAATATTTTCTTTTACTTAAGTATTTGTCTAGGTAGTTAGCTTGTCTTTCAATTTTGGATCTCCTTTATTGCAAGTACTTTTCTTTATAATCATTTCATTTTAAATTTAAACAAAAGATTTGTGCACCCACTTCACACTCTAAATTATTTCCTTTGTTTATGTTTTTTTTCCCAAGTTACAAACCCATGGGAAACCCCCAAGTACTTCCATTGATTTCAAGGATGGTACCAAGGGAAAACCCTAGAATATTTAGGGTACAAGGCTGGTTAACAATATGTCTTGAATCCATTACAATAATATGCTTATGGGGAGATGAAAATGTCACTTATGGGAATTGAAACTAGGTGGAGAGGATACCAATTCCTCCCAACCACCCAAGCTATAACCAATTTACAAAACTTGGTTTAATGATTTATCCAATATGGATATAGTGCTATGAACCAATGCCTTGAGAATGATAACACATAAATGAATAATAGTCCACTTCGAGGGGGAAACCTCCATTTACAATATATTCAAAGTACAAGATGATATAAGATGATCCTGAGACTAGGTATAATTGGTGCACACACACACACACACACACACACACACACACATATACAATCCTCCATTTACAATAGATTCGATGTACAAGATGAGATAAGATGATCCTGAGACTAGGTATCCTTGGTGTGTGTGTACACACACACACACACACACACACATATATATACACATTTGTCTCTTATACACACACACACACACACACACACACATATATATATTAGAGACAAATGGCTTAATAATTCAATATCTATGGCTTAATAAGGGGTTTTATACTTAACATGAAGATTTGATGAGGTACTCAGTAATTGCTCGATTTCACAGTCACTTAATCCTTGTTTCAAGGATTGTATATGATTCTAGTATAATTTTCCCTTGTTCATTAATATCTGGTAAAATAGTTTGGACTGATATCTTGGCATCGATTACCTTCTTTAAGAAAGAAACATGGAAGACTAGATGTACACGTGAATATGGAGGTAACTCCAATTTGTATGTCATACTTCCAATACTTTGCAACACCTTATAGGGGACATAATATTTGGGTGCTAATTTATTGTCCTTCTTTTGTTGCTTGAGGGACATATGTTTATATGGGTGAAGCCTAAAAAATACTGGATCCCTCACTTCAAATTCCCTTTCACTACGATGTTGGTCTGCTTGTTGTTTCATCTTATTTTGTGCCATAACCAAGTTTTCCTTCAACAGTTTGAGAACCTCTTGTTCGTTCCCTATGTGGTCCTCCAATGCCTAAACCTTTGTAGTCCCTTTCAAGAGAAATGTTATGAATGTAGGATGATGTCCATAAAGTGCCAGAAATGGGGACATTTTTGATGAAGTATGGAAGGATGTGTTGTACCACACTATTCCAAGGGAAACCACTTGAACCATTGTGTTTGTTTATTAGATGCAAAGCAATGAAGATATCCTTCTAGATATTTATTCCTATTCCTAGTTTTCCCATCATATTGAGAATGGTAAGATAAGTCATGAACCAATTGAGTACCCAAAAAAGAAAATAATTCCGTCCAAAATTTTCCAGTGAAAATTAGATCTTTGTCACTTACAATAATCTTGGGGACTACATGTAGTTTTTGAACTATTTCCATGAATGATGCTACTATTGTACTTTCTTTAAAAGGATGAGAACGAGAGAAAAAATATGCATACTTTGTCAATCGATCCATTACTACCATGATGAAAATGTTTCCTTCATATTTGGGTAAAGTTGTAATAAAATCCATTGAAAATTCTTCCCAACGTTGAATTGGTATAGCTAATCATTGTAGGAGACCTACCATATTGATTGTATCTCCCTTATCCTATTGGTAGACGACACATTCAAACACAAAATTTTGAACATCAATTTTAATACCTTCCTAGAAAAAATCCTTCTTGATCCTATGGTAAGTTTTCAATAACCATGAATGTCCTCCTATAGGAGAAGTGTGAAATTTCAGAAGGACATTTCGTTTGATTTTGAATTCTTACATAACTATAGGCGATCATGATACCATAGAAAATCATTATTCCATACAAATTTATCTAATCCACTGGAGTCCTCTTGTAGTTGTTGAATGATATTGCATACCTCTTGATCTTGCTTCCATTCTATATTTACTTCTTCCACCCAATTGGATTGAAGAATAGAAATAACACATAATGAACCCTCCATTTCTACTTCTTTCCTTGAAAGTGCATCTGCCACAATATTATGTTTTCCTTTCTTGTAGATAATTTCAAAGTCATAACCTTGCATCTTAATAACCCATTTTTGTTTCTCTTCTAAATATATTTGTTTCTCCAATAATTACTTCAAACTATCATGATATGTTCTTACTTCAAAGTGTCTTCCTATTAGATAAGAGTACCATTTCTTAATTGCATGTAGTATGGAAACCATTTATTTCTCATAAATGGGTTTGAGTAAATTTTTCCCTTTAAGTTGGATTCTTTCAAAGGAAAGGGGCCTTCCTTATTGCATCACACTCCAATTTTTTTTTTTTTGTGAAGTTAGGTGTGGATAGGATAAGAGTTGTAGACATATCCTCCTTAAGTTCTTCAAAATATCTGGTTGCTTCTTGAGTCCAAGAAAATGCTTCCTTTTTTAATAATTATTTTAGAGGTGTCATTATTTGACCATAGTTCTTGAAAAACTTGCAGTAATATCCTGTCAATCCTAAGAATCCTCTAAGTTTCTTCAATATTTTGGGAATTGTCCATTCCCAAAGGAAAAATTGGAAGGCTTTGCATAAAGTTGTTTCTCTTCCAAAAATTGTGATACTTTGTCAACATGTTGTACATGATTTTCCCAATATTTGTTGTAGATTAGTATGTCATAAAAATTGCTAACAAAATTTTTCTAAGGAAGGGTTTGAAAATAGAATTCATCAATATTTGAAATGTTGAAGGTGAATTAGTAAGTCCAAATGGAATAACAAAAAACAATAATGACCTTCGTGTGTTCTAAATTTTGTTTTATGAATTTATTCCTACCTCATTTTGATTTCATGATATCCTGAACAAAGATCCAACTTAGTAAAGAAAATTTCTCCATGCAATTCATCTAATAATTCATCAATGACAAGAATAGGAAACTTGTATTTGATGGTGATTTTGTTGAGTTGTATATAATCTGGACACATACACCATGAACCATCATTCTTCATAACCATCACTAATGGTGAAGATAAATAACTTTAAATAGGTTGAATGGTGCCAACCTCTAACATTTCTTGGATCATATGCTCAATCTTACTCTTCTGTTCATATGGATACTTATAAGGCCTAATATTAGGCGGTACACTTCCAAGTTGTAAATGAATAGCATGATCATGATCTCGAGTAGGTGGAAGACCCTTAGGAATCTCTCCAAATACCTTGGAATGGTTGTTGATAACTATTTGGAGATCCACTAGAGAAGAGGATATATGTGTTTGAACATCTAGTGAGAACAATTGTGCAATTATACTTTGGTGTCCGTTTTTGAGTATTTTTGTCATTTTATTAGAGATTATAACCTTATAGGGTTTCCCTTGGATGCCTATAAGCTCAATTTCGTTTCCTTCTGAGGAAAAACTCATGAAAAGGTATTGAAAATTAAGGGCCACTATTCCCAATGATTATAACCATTAGACCCCTAATACAACATCAACACCACCCATTTGGATGGAAATAATGGGACTTTCTAATAAATACTCCCCCATATTGATATTAATACTATGGTAATTCCGAGAACAATTTATGGTATCTCCATTTGCAATCATTACTTGAAACTATGGTGTTAGAAATACAAAACAATTGAGATCTTTTGCTAATTTATAATTGATGAAGTTATGGGTACTACTAGAATCAATCAACACTGTTACCTTTTTATTTTTTATGTATCCTTGTATGTTGAGGGTTTGATGAGCACTGATAATGGCCAATGCATGACAAAATATCATTGGATTAGTCTCTTCTAGATCTAGATCTTGTGATGGTTCCAATTCTTGATCTTCTTCCTCTTCACAGTATATGTAGAGCAATTTATTCTCACTACATTTATGCCCCTTACTATACTTTCTATCATAATTGAAACATAGTCCCTTTGATCTTTTTTCATCCAATTGTTGAGGTGTCAACCTTATTGGTTGAGTGATATTAGGAGAGGGAAGATTGTTCTCTCTATAGTTGTTAGTGGCCACCCTTCTAGTAGCCATATTTTTGTTTTCCACTTTCCTTGTCATACTGAAAGATTTATTTAGGAATTTAGGTTCAAAGATATGCACCTCATGTTGAATTTTGTCCTTTAAAGTGCCCATAAAGAGATCTAACAAATTATCCTCTAGAATTTTCTTTACTATGAGATTCATATTTTGGAATTGTTGATTGTGCTATGTAAATGCACCTTTTTGCTGAAGATTTATAAATTGAATAAAAAATGCATTTCTCTTAATATCCCCATAATGTGATATCAATTCATCCATAAAACTGGATCTAGAGAAATAGACTCCTTTTTTTTCACAAAGCCATTGATACCAAACATATTGGTCATTTTCTAAATACAAGGTTGCAATAGTTACCTTTTGTAAGCTTGACACTTGATGTATATCAAAGAATTAATTCATCTAGAATATCCATGTTATAGGATATTTACCATCAAAATTCCTCATATCGATCTTCAGAATGAGTAGTTCCTTGGTGCTGACTTGAATCCCTGATGATGTGGAGCTTGGAGTAATGAATGATCATGATTCCAAGATTTAGTATTTGTTCTCTCCAAATGCGAAAAAATACTCCCCATATGTGATCGAGTCTAAAAAATATTGTTCTCCTTATTTTCATGATTTCCTTGGATATCCATATCCAAATTAGGGATCCTTTGTAGGATAATGGTTTCTATGGACTTCATGTTTTTTTTTTTTTTTTTTTATTTCTTCCTTATTTTTATTCATGGATTTTTGTATTTCTTCCTTATTTTCATCCATATTATTTTTCATTTGATATTCCATTTCCTTTTTATGACATTCTTGAGAACTTTCATTTCATCAACTTGGTTCTTCAATTGGGATATCCTCTTTTTGAAATCTTCATTCTTTTGACGTCATGTGTGATCTTTTTGGAGGTTTACTAGGAGTATCAATTCTTGAAGTAACCCTTGCCATTGGAGAAAATAATAATACTTCTATTTTTCATTCTCTTAAAATCACTAGAAAATAACTTGTGCAAAAACCCTAAATTCCACAAGTAATATATCATCAAATATAATGAGTAAAAACATAAATTTGTTTCCACGTGTACTTCATTGTGTTAACTAAGGATTCTAAAAATTTCAAAGTTTGAAACTTCGATGAAAACATTTATAGTGAAATTTACAAGATGGCTCTTTTAAAATTAATATCAGGATTGGTCACAAACCTTGTCTTCCATGGTGTATTTTTCTGAAATTATAGTGAATTAGAACTTGAAATTTTACCAAATTTACTATGAAATTTCTACTCAATCTCCAAAAAATTTCACTATTTGAAACTTCCTAAAAAAAAGGTTATAGCAAAAATTCAAAGATGACTTGTTTTAATCTGATTTTATGATGAGTCACAAACCCTATATTCCATAGGCTATATCTCCTAAATTATAATAAAACAAAACATGAAATTTTAACCACCTGTACCTTGATATTTCAACTCAGTCTCCTAGAAATTTCATTGTCTAAAACGTCCCATGAAAAACATTATAATGAAAATTCCAAGGTGTCTGAGTTGGAGGAGTGAACCCCTAGTTTCATAAGCTCTGATACCAAATGTTATGAACCAATGCCTTGAGAATGATAAAAAGTAAATGAATAACAATCCACTTCAAGGGAGAAACCTCCTTTTACAATATACTCAATGTACAAGATGAGATAAGACGTTCCTAAGAAGTCTAGGTCTCCTTGGTATATATATAGGAGACAAATGGTACAATTATAATGAAAAGGTACAATGAAGGGTTCTAGCCTACACAGAAATATAGCACTAGAAATGTCATAATTGAATATCTAGGGATTAATAAGGGATTTTATACTTAACATGGGGCTTTTTCTAGGGCTTAACAAATAGATACAAAAAATCAAATATACATACATACATACATACATACATAAACATAAACATAAACATATACATATACATATATATGTATATGTATATGTATATGTTTATGTTTATGTATGTATGTATGTATGTATGTATATTTGATTTTTTGTATCTATTTGTTAATCCCTAGACAAAGCCGCATGTTAAGTTTAAAATCCCTTATTAAGCCCTAGATATTGAATTATGACATTTCTAGTTCTATATTTGTGTGTAGGCTAGAACCCTTCATTGTACCTTTATCTCCTATATATATACCAAGGAGACATGGACTTCTTAGAATAATCTTATCTCA
>ML803678.1:92445-124841 GCA_009831015.1 Picea engelmannii
TCCAAGGAAACCCTCGTAGAAAACCCTCAGAGTACTTCCCCGTGAATGGGAAATAGGGTAAACCATCGACCTTGATTACGTAACCCGATGGGGAAATTGAGTGAGAACCAAAAATATCAACAATATAGCTAGACGAGGACTTGACCCTGAGACCTCTTTCATAAAAACCACAACACTCATCCTCTCAATCTAACCCAACGATATACAAAAAAAATCAAAGATATTATTTATATTTTAAGGTCAATACCATTCAGAAGAAAATAGCGAGGAGAACTGTTTGAAAGTGCTATCAACTAGAACATTTGATGGTTTCGATGAAAGAGATAGAAATAAAAAAACGGTGGACATTGTACAAACATGAAATGTGAGTTAAACAAATTCAAATTCAAAAGTCAATTATAAGGAGAATTGATTTATATCACAATCAAGTTGGACATTTAATGGTTCATATGAAAGAGATATACAAACAATTTGTGTATTTGTATGATAATATTATTTGTTTTAGTAATTGGTTATTGGTAAAATGTTATGAATGAAACCATGTAAGGGATTATGTTTTTGAAAACTTATATATCATATTTGTATTAACAATACTTGAAAAATTTACAATATATAAACAACGCCAATAATAAAATTATGTGTTGTATTTATTTACTTAAAAATACAAGATTATCAAATAAATAGTTGATTTTATTCAATATGAATGGAGTCTTCTTAAAATCAATCCATAAGACATCATTACAAAACAAATAATTCACAACAAATCTAGATATTTATACGAGTACAAAGACTTATTTTATATGCCCAAGGTTTAGAGAATTCTTTGAATAGTGTCGTAGTATTTTTTATATTGGTTTATGGAAATCTTTCAATAGAAAAAAGTGAATTGTTTTTTTCCACTTTAATTTGATAAAAGTGGATGAAAAAGGGATCAATTTAAAGTCATTGTGACATTAAATGATCATGCCACCATATCAATAAAGGGTTATACTGGTGTTGGGAATCTACATGTATACATGAAACCTTTAAATAAAGTTTGGGAGGTCCCGAAGGGTTCTTATGGTGCTATAAACACAATGATTATAGATGATTCGAAAGAAAACATGTTTTTAATGATGAAGGGACTATGTGTTTAGAAAAGGCTATATTTTTGATGACGTAAGTGACACATATTTGTTATATTGATTGTTCCTTCTCTTACAATAATTGAATGGTGTTAGTGATGAGTTCTATGGTAAGAAAAATGAAACATGGTTCCCAAGGCCACATTGTGAAAATGTTAATCATTAATCAACAACATTGAGAATTACAAGGCATTCTTTATAAAATTGTCGAGTCTTCCATGGATTTTCCATAACAAAATTCATTTTTCTTTAGAGATCATATATAACTCCCACTTATAAAATACTAGATTTAAAGTTTTAAGTAGGCATTACCCTATATTTTAGAATGTAAAGGTTTTTCCTAGGTTCATTTTGAGATTTCCATATGAAAGATGGATAAAAGGGACTTTCCACACATACTAAAACAACTATAATTTCTCATCATGAAACTAAATAACTTATGTAGTTTTCTCACTTACTTTATGCTTCATGGGACCAAATCATAGCAATAGAAATCGTGTTAGGGACATTTTCCTTCATAGTATTTAGAGACCAATATTAGGAGGCCAATGCTCTATCTAAAGAAGGAAAACATATAGCATAGGGAAGGTGGTCCATGGAGAACGAAAATATGGAAAAATTTGTGTCTTTGAGTTTAGCTATAGATGATTCTATTATAGTTTATGATCTTAGAGGCTAGTTCCAGTTATCTTCTTGCCATTTCGTGACACACAAATTGTGATGCATGTTTTTCCTATAAACCATTTTAATGGACATAGATTGTATTAGATATGTATAGGGATAATATTAATATTTATAATAACTGTTATCCTTGATATGTGAGGCTACCTAACTATGTAACTAAATATGTTTCCAGACTTTGATTTTTATCTAGATAGCTAAATGCTTTCTTTTGATATGTAAATGTAACATCACTTTGATATGTGAGACTACCTAACTATGTAACTAAATATGTTTCTAGACTTTGATTTTTATCTAGATATCTAAATGCTTTCTTTTGATATGTAAATGTAACATCACTTTGATATGTGAGACTACCTAACTATGTAACTAAATATGTTTCTAGACTTTGATTTTTATCTAGATAGCTAAATGCTTTCTTTTGATATGTAAATGTAACATCACATTGAAGGTGTAATTTATTGTCATGGATATTTTTTCCTTTAGAAAATCATATTACAACCAACTCATATTTTATTACAACCAAAAGAGATTAACACAAATTTAGATTCATTAAAAAAAACTATTTCAAAATACAAATGACACAATCATTACAAACTATGTTTGAAATTCTAACAAATAGTCTAATTATCAAAGAGGGATGCACCAAATAATTTAGAAACTACTTCAAGACACTCAATCCTTTACTGGTCAAACCTTGCAAAATAGTCCAATTGAACATGCATGTGGGCATTGTAGATGACAATAAATTCAGTGGTATAAAAGTTATCATATGGATTTATAACCAACTTCCTTGCCTAATATGAAAACAAATTCCCAAAGCATATCAATGTAAGAGTGGTCAATGGATAGGAAAAGTATAATATGAACATATGATCTCTTACAACAAACAATGCTGCTATAATACTATCAGTCAAGCCTATGCTACTAGATCTTTTTGATAGCTTCTTCTCTTATTGTTGCTACAACTGTTCCTGGTAGCCACCAGGTCTGGTCCCTTTTTATTCATGTGAAATTATTTTCCCTTTCCATTTCTTTTTTCTTATTCATGAGAAAAATAAGATTCTTCTGGGCTGTCCAAGATTCCCACTATTGACAGTTGCAATGTAAGCACCACATTCATGTCTTTCAATGCCTCCATATTCTCCTTCTTCTGCCCATTACTTCCATTCTTTTGATGAGATCTTGATGCAGCTACAAACACTTAGGTTGTGAGCCCTATGTTGTTTCATTGTTTTCAATATTTCTTTCCAATCGGAAAGTGAATGGTAAAATTTTGTAATCCTATGTTGCTTGGTCAATTATCCTTTGTATGAATACATTATAGTGTCAATTAACTACCTTTGATTGCTTGCATTGTATCGTTTTGGAAGAAAAATCACAATTCAAAATTATATATGTGTGTGGGGGGTGCACATAACATCCATGGATTTTTGAAACTTATATTCTATTTAGGCCATTCACTTGATTGTATAACTCCAAAATAATCTATATATTCTAAATATTAGTGAAAACAATGCAAAATTAATTTGAACATGTTGATTAGTGAAAACAATGCAAAATTAATTTGAACATGTTTTTTTTAGAGTGAAAATCAACCAATTTCCGGTTAATACAAGATTAAACCTAAAGAATGAAATGTTTGTTAGGGTTGGTTTCAGATTTATCCTTTTCTTAATAAACATGATTATTAAAACTGTAAGTTTCTATAATATATCCCTTAAATTATTTATGAAAGAGTGGAAAATATAAGTTTTGCAAAAGAACAATTGGGATTATTATAAATCATGTTACTTCATTTGCTTAAATAACGCTCAAAATTCCATCTGTCTAATAGTTTGACAAATTTTATTAGGTGTTTGTATTGTTAGGCAGCGGAAGCAAAACATAGTATATAACAGAGCATAAAATAAGCAAGATCAAACACACATTAAAATAAGCACATCAATCATACACTTGACACAATGATTTATGTGGAAACCCAATGAGGGAAAAAACCACGAGCAATGATTATCGATATTATTATTATTCAAGGGAGAATTACAATAGCCTTCATAGGCATACAATCATCCTCTCCTCACACACTCTGCTCTCTGCTCCTTGCACACGTTTGCACTAACATTGTACTCACACCTCTATGGGTATGATTGCATATATAACATATATCACTCAGTTACACAAATTGATCATGAATAGATCACATAGTTATACGAGCAGTTCATAAATAGATTGCATGCATGCACGTTAACATAGCTGCATGCATGTGTATGTGCGTGTGACTGCATGAGGAAATTCATTGGCATGTTTCCAACAATCTCCACCTTGACAACAATTTACCTGATATATCATGCCCTTAATTAATTCATCCATCACCTTTCCTGCAAGAGAATCCAAACACCATCACATCTCCACAACTTCTCTAACAATACTGTTACGTGAACATGCTTGAACGATTCACTCCAGTATGGACCATTCTGTATCCATCAGTAACCTATGTAATAAACCAATGCACTTTTCCAAATCTTATGAATCATAACCACAAACCAAATCAATGCAACCATTGTAGGTGATACTTGTGCTTCTGTGTTTGAAGCACCCATTTCCATGCTCTTGACCTAGTTTTTCCATGTGTCTACTGAGACCATCAAATGCATGTGAAATGATGACCATTTCTCCATCGCAATCATCAAAATTCCTACTAGCATATAATACTCAAGACATATAAACATTTTCTTCTTCATCAATTAGGACATAAACTTGAAGATAATTTACAATGGAAAGCCAAAGGGATTTTACCTGTTTCACATTATTCATACTGAATTTCCTGAGTATCTTCACCACATACTTCTGTTGTGATAACCAAGCTTACCATATTTCTTGTCTTTGTGTATTTCCATGCCCAAGATTTATTTTACTGCTCTCAGATCCTTCATAAAAAACGTCCTAACCAACTGAGCCAACATGTTGATCTCAACCATGCTTGTGCTTGCAACAAGCATAACATATAACACCAAGATAATGAATATAACATAAACACAATGGTTATACTCACTTCTTGTAAAATTTGGCTCACCATGAAGGAATCAAACATCTTGTACCATTTTCCTAGCATGCTTCAGGCCATACGATGGTTTTTGAGTTTGCAAACAAATCTTCTGTTGGATTCTGAACTAACCGTTCTGGTTGTTCCATATACATCCCCTTATCCAAAAAACTCCATGTAAAACAATTTTAACATCTAGATGTACTATCAAAACCATTGCTAACACAGAATAGAAACAAGCTTTTAACAACTAGTGATAAAATTTCATGGAAATCAATACCTTCCAAATACCTTTCTGCTACCAGTCATGCTTTGAACCTTTCATATTTTACTATGTTTGATTTTATAAAAGGAGATAAATCAAACACTGCATATTTGTCCATGATGATTCTGTGGGTAGTAAGATTCCACATTCTGCACCCCTTAACATCATCACCATATAAAAGATCTACCTATTTGATCTGGGTCCTGCTTAGAAAGCTGATAAAAAACCATAAGCATCACAACTGAATAATTTCACATTTAAGTAATTACCAAATGACTTGTTCATACTTCTTCCTGGATATTCCTTTCTTTTGCAACTGATGGTGACCGAGTTACTAGATAGCACAACCACTTCTATCCACAACTATTGTTGCAACTTGGCATTACTGAACATGCCTATTTGATCCCAACTTCCTTGCAACACTTTCCAAGTTCCATGGATATGAACTTACCTTCATCATATATTCTCAAACACTTGATTGACCTGCCAACACATCAACCTTTCTACAAACCCACCTTTCTAAACTGGACACACTGCTCCACCTCAAACTTTGCATTTGAACAACTTTGACCAAATCCATCCAAGTAAGACTTCATCGCTTACCTCCAGGCCCATTTACAATGGAGTTCACCAAGGCTTTTATAGGTTTCATTACAGGCAATCCAATGACACAATACCACGAGATACCCAAAATACATGGACCCAAAAAATCACCTTTTTTGACCTAAAAACATATTTAACTCATTAACTCTTTCACCGAGTCAAGGTTAACCCAACATACATGCCCCCCCACATATTCAATCTACCTAAATCTATGTCTAGAATTTTCATAGGTGACCTGATAAACCAGGGGTATGCATGCCTATCTAGGTCTTATAGACATATGCCTATTTACATGCAATCAATAATTTCTACAACTCCAAAGTAAATACAATTATTATTATTATTATTATTATTATTATTTCACGGTGACTCAACCATCACCACCCTGCACCTTCTATGCTAACACAGGTGGAGAGACACAACAGATAGAAAAAAATTCATCAACCATACCTGTAGCTGAATTTTCTTCTTTTGTGGAGTCCTCTTTGGATGCTTGTTGTTTTTTCCAACAATCCTTCTTGAGATGCCCAGATTTTCCACAAAACCAACATTTTTCCTTACCCTTACTATCTTTTGACTTAGACCTGGCTGTACCTTTCTTATCTTTCCCTCCTTATGTAGATAGACCTCTGACAACCATTGCTTATGATGTTGAGGTTTCTTTATCAGATGCTTTCCTTATCTCCTCAGACAACAAAGCTCCCACAACAATGTCATAATCAATGACATTTGTTGTGTTAAACCACACAATTGTGATCATATGATCCCAAGACTCAGGAAACAAACACAGTGGTGTAACCTCCTTGTCCTCATCTTTGAACTTTAATTCCATATTAGTTAATTGAAAAATCAGAGTATTGAATACATTCAAGTGATAAGTAATTTTCGTACCTTCTTTCATCCGCAAGGTGTACAACTGCCTTTTCAAGAAGACTCTGTTTGACAAGTTCTTTGTCATATACAAAATCTCTAGTTTGGTCCACAAAAATGTTGTTGTCATCTCTTCAACGATGTTAAACAACACCTCATCTGCCAGACACAAATGAATAGTATTGAGGGCTCTTGCATCCAGATCCTCCTAGTCCTCGTCTGTCATGCTTGCCAGTTTCTTTGAATTTCCATCCAACTCCTTCTGCAATCCTTGTTGCACAAGCAGATCCCGCATCTTAAGCTTCCATAACACAAAGCTATTCTTACCTCTAAATTTATCCACGTCAAAATTAGAACTCTGCACTTTCGCCATTAGCACAAAAATGTTCTTGCGCTCATAGGAGACCTGCACACAATTCACCTTAGCTCACATGCAACACCTACTCAACCTACTCTTCAATCTAATGACCATATTATCTTCTCCTTCGCTCTCCACTCCTTCAAATCTAAGCTCTGATACCACTTGTTAGACAACGAAAGAAAAACATAACATATAACAGAGCATAAAATAAGCAAGATCAAACACGCATTAAACCAAGCACATCAATCATACACTTGACACAATGATTTATGTGGAAACCCAATGAGGGAAAAAACCATGGGAAATGATTATTGGTATTCTTATTATTCAAGGGAGAATTACAATAGCCTTCATAGGCATACAATCATCCTCTCCTCACACACTCTGCTCTCTACTCCTTGCACATGCTTGCACTCACATTGTACTCACACCTCTATGGGTATGCTTGTATATATACCATCTATCACTTAGTTACAAAAAATGATCATGAATAGATCACATAGTTACACAGGCAATTCATAAATAGATTGCATGCATACACATTAACATAGCTAGATGCATGTGCATGTGACCGCATGAGGAAATTGAGGTTCTAGGATTTGTTAAGAGATTCTATTCCTTGACCATTCTTAACATTGATATGCTTTGATTGTTCATTTTCATATTAGGCAAGGGAGTTTGTTATAAATTCATCTGATAACTTGTATACCACTAAATTATTTTCATTTGAAACGCACATGTGCATTTTCAATTGGACTGTTTTTCAAGGCTTACCCTCTATTAAACTAATTCAGTGTGTTGAAGTAGTTTGTAAATGCTTCAGTGCAACCCTGCTTGGTAATTAGTTTATTCCATTTGAACTTCAAGAAAAATTTGTGATGATTATGTCATTTGTATTATGGAACAGGTTTTTATGAATATAAAATTATTTGTTGTAATATGATTGTTTTTAGGAAAACTTAAACATGAAAATAAATTACACCTTAGATGTTACACTAATGTGATGTTACATTTACATATATAAAAAAAGTATTTAGTTATCCATATCAAAAGCAAAGTCTCAAGACATATTTAGCTACATAGTTAGGTAGTCTCACAAATCAAAGATAACAATTCTTAAAAATCTTGAGCTTGGCGCTATACATATCTAAGACAAGCTATGTCCATATATTTGGTTAATAAGAAAAACAAGAATCATTATTTTTAAGCCACTAAGTGGCTAGAAGGAAACTTGAACCAACCTATGAGATCATAAACTATGACATCATCATCAATAACTAAATTCAAGGACATAAATTTGTCGATCTCTGCATTCTTCATATATGAGATCATAAGCTATGACAACATCATCAATAACTAAATTCAAGGACATAAATTTGTCGATCTCTGCATTCTTCATAGAACATATCCTTGTGTGTTATCTTCTTTCCTTTTTTAGATAGAGCATCTACCCCCTGATATTGGTCTCTAAACATTGAAGGAAATTTTCTCGAACATAATTTCTATCACTATGATATGGTCCTATAAATTCCTTAGGTTATTGTTTAAAAGTTGGAACGTTCCATTCATCAACTTGATTACTAGAATTGTCATAGATCTAAATTTGAATATTCCACATTTTTTAGGACTGCAATGATTACATTCTAAGGTTTTTCTATTTTTTTTCTTATCATTTTATTTAGTTATAATATTTTCAGTATTATTTCATGAGTAATAGATCGGTGAAGTCAATCTCAATACATTTCATTGGAAAAAAGGTAAGATATATTAGAGAAGTGGGAATAAGTCACTGGCACTACGAGACTAAATCACATTTAAGTGGACTTGAGAATCCCTAATTCTAAATCAACAAATTAGTCTTCATATTTACTTGAGAGAGGAATTTATAGCTGGCTATGATACTAATCTAGTACCTGCTTCCTTTTCAACTATTGATACTTCTCCTACTCTTATTATTTATCATCAGTTTGTAGCTACAAGAGGTGTTGACCGCGATGGTGATCGAGAGGGGTTTTAATCATGTGAAATTTCTCATGAAATGATTTCCATTGGACAACCTATTGAAAAATTTCCATGCAATCATCATTTATGATTCATAAAGGCTTTGCATCATTTTATGGTTTTATCATCTACTTATCTGTCTAGAAATTGGTTTCACTAACTCTTCCATACTCTGAATGTTAGACAACACATGTATTCCAATAGAGGACGAACACCTTCAATAACCACTCACACAACCAGATCAAAGATCAGCACACCGATGTTTTGATGTGGTAAAACCCCTACGGGGAAACAACCACGACCCCAACCAATGCAGCCACTTGGAGCAGTTTATTAATGCAAAAGAAAAATATTACATAGATATTTTACAAGAGAGTTTCTCACAATCGATCATTGAAAAATGACCCTCCATGCTCTTTAAATAGAGATCATAGACCAATTGGGTGTTAATCCAGATCAATGGCCGTTAATATCGAGGAGAATATGAACTGTCAGATCACTCTATGTTAGGAACATATCATGACTGTTAGATTTCCTAACTACACATGTATACTAAAGAAACACACTAAGAAACACACTTTTACCTAACACCACATTAGACCAAGTAGATCTTAACTAACTCCTAAGTGTCTAAATATCCTAACACCCCCTCTTAAGAACACCTTGGGATAGTATTGAAGGATTTACAATAGTGACACAATAGGATAATAAATGAGGAATTAGAGCCTACCCCCCCTTGATGACAACTTCCTAAACTTCTAACATAGATCGAAGTTTGGAAAAATTCGCTTCTGTAAGAGACTTTGTGAAATTGTCTGCAACTTGATCTTCTGTAGGGAAAAAGAGAACTTCAATAACTTGATCATGAATGAGCTTTCTGATGAAGTGCATGTGTACCTCGATGTGTTTTTTGCGCTGATGTTGAATTGGGTCTTTGGCAAGATTTATGGCCCTTTGATTGTCGCACCAAAGGATGGTCAGATGTTGTTGGTGAAATCAAAACTCTGAAAGAATTTGTCGAAGCATTAAGGCTTCCTGACTTGCATTTATCGCTTCTCGGTACTCTGCTTCTACTGAAGAAAGTGCAATAGCCTATTGTTTCTTACAGGCCCAAGTGACAGGTCTTGAACCAAGGCTGAAAGCATAACCTTCAGTAGACTTCTGATCATCAGGGTCACCGACCCAATCTGAATAAGTGAAACCAACCAATAAAGGAGCCCCGCCTGAAATGTAATGTATCCCGAACTGAACTGTTCCACGAACATAGTGAAGTATCCTTTTAGCTTCTTTCTAATGGATTTCATGGGGTGTTTGCATATACTGGTCAACAAGACCAACAACAAAGGAAAGATCAAGACGGGTATGAGTTAAGTATAAGAGGCTACTAACTAACTGGCAGTATAAGGTGGGATCAACTTTGGGAGAAGTACATGTGGCAACAAGATTGACTCCATACTGGAAGGGAGAAGGGGTTGGTTTATAATCGTCCATGTGAAAGTGATGAAGAAGGTCACAAGCATACTTGGATTGAGAAATAAAAATTCCTTCATTGGTTTGCAAAACTTGGAGGCCAAGGAAATAGTGAAAAAATCCTAAGTCTACGATTTCAAATTTCTTCTTAAGGTTGGTTTTCACATGGTTTAAAAGTTTTGATTCACTACCAATAAGGATAAGGTCATCAACATAAATGAAAAGGATTATGAGATGACTTCCTACTTTATTGGTATAAACATTAGGATCAGAATGACATCTAGAGAATCCAATGGCAATAAGAAAGTTGTCCATTTTGGCATACCAATCTCGGGGAGCTTGCTTAAGACCATAAATAGATTTCTTAAGGAAACAAACAAGGCTAGAGTCATTCTGGGCATATCCAGGAGGTTGTTCCATGTAGATTTCTTCTTACAAATATCCATGAAAGAAGGTAGATTTAACATCCATTTGATGGACCTCCCATTTATATGAGGAAGCAAGGGAAAGAACAAGGTAGATGGAATTCATTTTGGCTACAGGGGAAAAGGTTTCATTATAGTCAATTATTTTAACTTGGGAAAATCCTTTGGCAACTAACCGAGCCTTGTATCTTTCAACACTTCCATCTGATGCATACTTAGTTCTGTAGACCCATTTACATTTGACAAGTTTTATTCATTTTGGAAGAGGTACATGATCCCAAGTATCATTTTCCATTAAAGAATGATACTCTTCATTTATTGTTGTATCCCAATCTGGATGACCTGGAGCTTCTGCAAATGTCTCTGGATCATGAGTCTCTGAAACTTGAGCCAAAAGAGAAGAGGCTTGATGGAAATGTGAACGTGTCTGACGCTGATCTGAAGGATCACTTACAAGATCACTAACTGCTTCTCGTGTTGAATGGACCCATAGAGGAAGTGATGGAGCTGGAGCTAGTGTTGGTTCAGGTTCAAATGACTCAGCTGGAGGAAGGTGAGTAGGTGGAGGTGGATTTTCATCCTCACTGTCATCATCCGATGAAGAAACCAAAATAGGAACAGAAGAAGGTGCAAATGCCGAAGATGGCTCGCAGGCCGAAGAAGTCCCAAATGTCAAATTAGGCTTGCAGGCCAAATAAGGCACACACACTGAATTAGGCTTGCAATCCAAGAGATTTTCATCAAATTTAACATCTCTTCTAATAATAATTTCATTACAATGTGGTTGAAGAAGCCTATAACCTTTGACATCTTTAGAATAACCAACAAATATACACTTGTCACTTTTAGTCTGCAATGCTTTCCTTTTCTCATCATGAATGTGAGCCCATGCTATGCTGCCAAATACACAAAAGTGACTTCTATCTGGTTTAATTTTAGTCCAAGTTTCTTCCAGTGTTATATTTTTAAGAGCCTTTGTGGGAGTGCGATTTACTATGTAATTTTCACAGTTGATGGTTTCCGCCCAATACTTTAACTTAATCCCTTAGATTGGATCATACAATTAGCCATTTCTTTTAATGTGTGGTTCTTTCTCTCAACAACACCATTTTGTTGTGGTGTATATGGAACAATGTGTTGCATTTGGATGCCCTGTGTAGTGCACTAACTTGTAAAATTATTGCTCACATATTCACCTCCATTATATGTTCTTAACCTTTGAATTTGATGTCCAAATTTCTTTTCTACAAGGTTCTTGTAGGCCAAAAACTTGTCAAAAAATCCGCTCTTATGTTTTAAGAAGTAAAACCAAGTACGTTTGGAAAATTCATCAATGAAAGTTAAGAAATAATTGCACCCAGAAAAAGAAGGAGAAGGAAGTGAACCACACAAATCACTGTGAACAAGCTGCAAAGGGCCCGAGGCGTGCCAAGAGGCATGCTTTTCAAAACTGTCTTGATGATGTTTTCCAAGAACACAACCAACACACACACCATCTCTGCATGAAACATGAGGAAAACTAGTCACCATCTGTTGATTACATAGTTGTTGCAATGAGAAATAGTTTAGATGACCAAACTACTCATGCCAAAGTTTGCTCAAGTCATCGCTATAAGAAACAAAAACTGATGAAAAATATGATGACCCAAAGTTGTCAAACTTGTACAACCTAGTGATATCATCAACAATTCCAGTTGCAGGAACATGCTTAGGATCTTTTAGATCCTTGATTACAACTTGGTGAGGTGAAAACTCGACGGTTTTAACTTCACCTGAATGAGTGATTTGATATACTGATAGAAGGTTACAAGAAAGACTTGGAACACATAATACATCATTGAAATGACCATTTCCTACTTGAAATTTTCTAGATCCTACAACAATAAGAGTTCTATCATCACTAACAAATATTTTCTTGGTGTTACATTCATTTAGAGAAGAAAATATGTCTTTATCCTTAGCCATATGATAAGATGCTCCAGAATCAATAAGCCACTCATTAAAAGAATAAGGAGAAGTTGTATTGAAGGAGAAACCAAAATAAAAAAGTGCATGTCCATGAGAAGAAGAAGAAGAAGTAGAATCAATACTGATGTTGTGTTTCTTCATTGCTGCTTTGAAAGCTACCATATTCTTGAAACATTTGGATTCATCATGGCCATATTTATCACAAAAGTTGCAATGTCTGTCAATCTTCTTATTTTTATATTTTTTTCCTTTGTCACCATTAGGAGCAGAAGTTGTCTGAGTGGGTTTGGGACCCTTATGTTGCTTGTTGTTATGGCGAGGATGTTTCTTCTTGGGATTCTTGGGTTTATCTTTCTGATGGACGACAAAGGATTTTTTGGAGGAACATGCAGTGTTGATCACTCCAAGTTGTACAAGCTTATCTTGCTCTCTAATCAAAGCATCACAAAATGACTCAAGAGTGAGTTTTTGATAAGCTGTCCCTAGAGCCTCTTTCATGGCATAAAAGGTAGATAAAACATAGAATATGCAGTACCTAGCTTAGAAATAATAAGATATATGCAATGCTCTTCATCATATTTATCTTACATTCTTCACATAAAATTCTGAGTATTTTAAACTTAGATAGATAGTTTTTAATGCAAGAAAAATCACTTGGAATTAAAGTTAGTACTTGATTTTATAACTGTTGTGCAAAATAAGCCAGTACTTGATTTTACAATAAACTTACTTTATAAAAGAAAAACTCCATGCAAAATAAATAACTCTAAAATATTAAAGCTACTCATAGTGATTCACTTTTATACTTGAAGTGAAATACACTTTACAATGGAGCATGAACTTTTTCAAAAAAAGTAACAAAAAGAGAGACTTGAACTCAACACCTCTTACTTAATAAGGAAAATTTTAACCAAATGGGATAGCAAAAAATATTGTATTGTTTAGCAAGAGGATTGTTGTTGTTGTTGAATACAGACTTGGAGATCGTGCTAAGAAAAACTCTTTTCACACAAGATTTGTTTTTCACTTCTCGATGAAAACAAGGGTTAGATCTCAGTTAGCTTACCTAGAAAATGCACCTTTTCCTATCTATTTATGATTTTTCGAGATGGCATAGGACGCAGGGCAAAGATAATACACAGATATAAAAGAATAGCAACCCAAAAAGAAAACAATATTAAACCGAAATAAAATCGAAATAATACTCTGCAAAAAATTTAAGAAGGGCATATTCAAGCTTTATACCTCCATATAGCTGAAGTGGTTGTATATTGGGAAAACATAAACCTTTTCAAGTGAAATGAAAAGCATTCCTAAATTAAACGAGCGTTCTAGATGCAATGGAATAGTCCTCTTATCCTAGAAATGTATGGAAATGGAAGAAAAAAGATATGAGGCAACTCGGCTTCACGATCTCGATCTACAACAAGAGCAGGTCTTCAAACAGGCTCTGATACCATGTTCAATAACACATGTATTCCAATAGAGGAAGAACACCTTTAGTAACCACTCACACAACCAGATCAAAGATCAAAACACCGATGTTTTGACCTGGTAAAACCCCTACGGGGAAACATCCATAGCCCCAACCAACACGACCACTTGGAGCAGTTTATTAATGCAAAACAAAAAGATTACAAAGAGATTTTACAAGATATTTTCTCACAATTGATCATCAACAAATGACCCTCCATGCTCTTTAAATAGATATCGTGGACCAATCGAGTGTTAAGCCATGGATCAATGGCCATTAATATCGATGAGAATATGAACCATCAGATCACTCTATGTCGGGGACATATCATGATCGTCGGATTTCCTAAATACAAATGCATACTAATGCATACTAAAGAAACACACTAAGAAACATATTTTTACCTAACAACACATTATACCAAGTAGATCTTAACTAACTCCTAAGTGTCTAAATATCCTAAAACTGAAGCATTTTTCTACATACATAACCCTCTTTCATTTTTTTCGACATCATCATATAGTCCATTATCAGCTCTACATGTGTTAATAGGAGCTTGAAGTCATTAGGCATTGTATTAATGGGAGACTTGGGATCATGAATGATAATGGATAATTGGATGTTTGACTTCAGTTTTGTAATTCATATAAATGGGTCAATATTCAAGTTTTTCAATACCACAAGTTCTTGAGGCAAGGATGACCTCTTTCCCCAAAAACATTCATAATAGTAGAAGTTTTTAGTGGGGTAATTTTAGATGCCAAAAGAATCGGGACAATCAAAGGAGTCAAGATTGGGAGAGACATGGTTTTCATATATGTTGTTTGTTGATGATGTTTTTACCATTTATGAAGATAACTCTGATGTAATTCAAAATGATAAAGAAATTGTAGATCACTAAGTATTGCAATAGGTATGGAAACAATTTTTTTAAAGCATGTTATCTCCTTTATCAGTTTGGATTTGGAGTTAGAGAGAGATATCACAAATCTTTCTTTTCAAATTCACTGAATTTTAACCTGGTTTTAAATACTTGGGTTTCTTCTCAAGACAAAAGGTTATGAGAATAAGGTTGGGAATGGTTACGAGAGAACATTGAGGCTAGAATAAACAATTGATGCAATAGATCGTTTTCAATAGGGGGTAGTTTTGACCTTGGTTAAGTGAATTGTAGAGGTCATCTTAGCTTTTTTGGCATTAAATAGAATATATCCACAAGGGGATACCAGAGAAGATTCATAAGAAGGTATTCAAGTTTCTAGGGAGTGAGAAAAAAGAAACAAAAACAACTCTCCTAGTAAAATTGAAGGCAATAGCTATGCCAAAAGGGGAAGGTGGTTGGGGCCTAATATATATACACTTCTTTGGAAAATATTTACCAGACAAGAGGTTAGGGATAGTAATCGCTCATGAAAAATTGGATGAGAAAGATGGAGCTAAAGAATTGAGATTTGTGCCATACTTGACTATCTAGAGGTGTGACTAGCAAGAAAATCAATTTTTTTAGGATAAAGATATTCCCTCATTTCAAGTTGCAAACCATGAGCTGCATGGCCTTGGCTTACAAGTTACCAATAATTCAGAAGAAAGAGAGACAATCGGTGAATTTGATTATCAACAAAAATCAGATTTGGGGATTTTTTTGATGGCGCAAGACAAGGCCCTCAGAATATAAGAAATCTGGGTTGTGTTTTATATCTCTATGAGAATCATTCAATTAAGATAAAATAAAGTCTTGGTACATGATCCAATATATTTACAAAACTAAAGGCACTATGGATTCTGCTAAAATGTGCTTTATGGGAAAATATAAGTAGATCCATATCTATGGGAATTCTAAAATTTGTAATCAAGTTGATGAATGTGATAGGCCCAGTTTTAAACACTCACCCAAGGAATTTATGGGACTGGATCATAGAATTAGAAATCCCATTTGAGACAATTTCCTTCATAGTGTTTAGAGACCAATATCAAGACGCATATGCTCTATCTAAAGAAGGACAACGAATAATAGAGGGAAATGTGGTCTATGAAGAATGAAGAGATGCACAAATTTCTCTCTTTGAATACAATTATAGATGATTTTTTCATAGCTTACGATCTTAGAAGCTAGTTCGAGTTTTCTTCTGAACACTTAGTGGCTCAAATATTGTGATGCTTGTTTTACTTATTAACTAGTTATATGGACATAGCTTGTCATAGACGTGTATAGGGATACATTCAGGATTTATAGGAATATTATCTTTGATATGTGAGACTACCTAACTATGTATCTAAATATGTTTTCAGACTTTTGTTTTTATCTGGATAGCTAAATGCTCTTTTTTGATATGTAAATGTAACATCATATTAAAAGTGTCATTTCTTCTCATGGTTATTTTTTTCTAAAAAATCATATTACAACAAACTCCTATTAAAACCAAAATAGATACAAACAATTTATATCGATTAAAAATAAAAAAAGATATTCAAAAATACAAATGACATCATCATTACAAATTGCACTTGAAATTCTAATGGAATCAACTAATTACCAAACATGGATGCACCAAAGTATTTAGAAACTAATTCAACACACTTAATGCTTTTAGTAGAGGCCAAGCCTTGCAAAATAGTCACCTTGCAAAACAATCAAATTGAACATGCACGTGGGCATTACCAATGACAATAAAACTTTAGTGGTATACATATGAATTTATAACAAACTCCTTTGCCTAATATGAAAACAAATACCCAACGCATATTGATGTAAGAGTGGTCAAGAGATAGGGAAAGTAAAATACAGGAATATGGTATGTTCCAACAAGCCAAAACGTGAATAATACTGGTAGTCATGCCCATGCTACTATAACTCTCTAATAACTCCTCTTCTTCTACAGTGACTGGGTCTGGTGATTGAATCAAGGCATGATTCTTGTCCCTTTTTATTCCCATATAATGTTTTTCACTTTTTGTTTCTTTTATATTCTTCATGGTAAAAAGATGTTGCTTCTAGGATTTCTAAGGTTCCAGCTACCAATAATTGCAATGTAAGTATCACATTCATGTCTATGCCTCCATATTTTCCTTTCTTCTTCCATTGCTTCTTCTGCTGAGATATTGATGCAGCTACACACTTAGGTTGCGATCTCTATCTTGATACTTTTATTTCAACATTAGTTTTTAGATCGACAAGTTGGAGGTAAAATTTTATGATCCTCTGTTGCTTGGCCAATTATATTCATAAATTATAGTGCTGGTTAACTAGCTTGCATTTCTTGCGTTGTATTTTGTTTAATCTTTTTTGAGGAAAAGTCATAAATCAAAATTTAATATGTGTGTGGAGAGGAATGGGCATAACATCCATGGATTTTCGAAACTTCATTCACTTACTTACAGAACTCTGAACTAATTTGTAGATTTTAAAGACCAGTGAAAATAGTGGAAATTTAATTTGAACATGTCTGTCCTTAGAGTGCAAATACACCAATTTCTATTTAATACAAATATAATACTAAATAATGTAGGTTTTGTTAGGGCTGGTCCGATTTAATCTTTTCTTAATAAACAAGCTATCTCTTGCAATATGTAACTAACCTATCTACCTCTTAGTTTATATATTAAAAAATCTAATTTTCTATAATATATCCCCTAAAATATTTCTCGAAGAGTGGAATATATAGTTTTGAAATGTTGTATGTATAATAGTTTGAAAACATTTATTAGGTGCTATTCTTGTGCTTGTATTTTATGTAACTAACCTATCTACCTCTTAGTTTATATATTAAAAATCTAATTTTCTATAATATATCCCCTAAAATATTTCTTGAAGAGTGGAATATATAGTTTTGAAATGTTGTATGTATAATAGTTTGAAAGCATTTATTAGGTGCTATTCTTGTACTTGTATTTTGTAACTAGCAACGTGAGGGTAGTCATGGATTGTTGTTGTAAGTGCTGATTTGGAAATATATTTAACTTCCAATGCACACATAGGTAAAGGATGATTATAATTTTGGTCCATCATATTTCATACTAAACTGTCTTGTATCTATACTAAGATCCTTTTAATTTGGACACCAATTATGAGTTGGAAGTTAAACAAAACATAATTTGGTATTTATACATATACATATTTTTCCTTGAAAAAAAATGTATCTTTCATTTCATAAAAAAAAGAAGTTATATTCTGAATCTAGGGCATATAAACAACACACTACATGGAAAATAGGAAAAACAAAATTTCATACACAGATCTCAAATTCACATGAGTGACTACAACCAAAACATTTGTGACTTTAGAAAGAGATGGAACTGCTAGAAATTAACTCTCCAATAGGAACTTCATTCAGGAGTAATTGATTTTCAGGACACACCAAAGATTCATTCGATAATGAGTTAGTGAAGGAATTTAATTCCCGGTAAATATGTATGTAGAATATCTGTTGATGATCTGCAAACTGCCGTGGATATTCCATTGGAGCAATTTGTTACAATAGATCTAATAAAATACTAAAATATTTACTATTAAGGTTATTTTCCCTTTAGATCTCCATAATATTTAGTTATTTATTTTCTTCTTATGCATGCAATAGATAAAATACAAAAAATACATAATAGTAAAATACAATAACACCATCCACAAATAAACACAAGATATGACTCGAAAAACCCAATACGAGAGAAAACCCAGCTAGAAGGTGAGGTTTCTCTTCTCTCTTTTATATGGTATAGAAATGATGCAAGTCCAAAGAAAGAGACACTCTCCGTGGATTTTCCTTTGACAATGTGGCCTGTATGGCTACTACAAAATCTTTCCTCATCTGTTATGCTCACAAAATACCACTTTCAAATGTTTTTATAAGCTATCGAATAAGATACAATGCAAAAGAATGGAACCCCTTCTCCTCCTAGTGGCCCGATATTTAACATAGTCTGATAGCCATCTAGGGGTAGGTTTTTGACTTCCTCAACCCTCAATTGTGATAGGGTTTTGGAACTTCTATAATATTCTCGAAATTACATACATGGCTATTCCCATATGCATGAGTAATAGGGGTTGACATGACATCCTCTCATACCATGGTAGTCAACATGGTAAGTCAAATTGTGGGAGACATAAATTTTACATACAAGATCTGATTGACACTATTTTTGAACCATTGGAAAGGTCTCAATGTGTAGAATAGCATCACGGGATCTTATTTATTCTAGGAAAAATTTAAGCCCAAAAAATGTTGTTTGATGCCTCAAAATGGCCCCATAAGGTTCCAGACCCCAATTTTCCAAACTAGGACCTACCACTAAAATGGATGTGCAAGTTGATTCCTCCAATGTTTTCCATTCTAAAAGGATAAAGATAGATGACAAACAATATAATGATCCAATATGGATCATGCCCCCCCATTTAGGGAGGATTTTGGTCCCCAAAATATTTATTGAATGAGGTGAGGAAATTTTTCCTCTACCTTCTCCCTAGAGTACCACTTTGCTTTGCCTAGAAGTTTTCATTTCAACCCAATCCACCAAAGGTCATGCTTTCCCTATCTTGTAGTTCTGGACCGCTTCTGCAAAACTATGTCCTCTACTAACTCTACATGAGCATCTAGTGTTAAGTTCTCTATGGAAGGTAGGATCTGCTCCTCCTCCTGATCCAACATGGAAGGCTCATAGAGTTTGAGATTATCCACATTCACTACTGAGTAAATGCGCATGTAGGGGGGTAGACTGAGTCTGTAGGAATTATCTACTACCTTATCCAATACCTCAAAAGGACCATACCATAGAGCCTTGATATTCTAATTACCAGGACCCCGTAGCCTTTCTTTATTCAACTATAACCATACTCTATCACACACTCTAAATGTTCTCTCTATTATGTGCTAGTCATGTCTAGCCTTATAATTTTCCTATGATTTCTTCAATTTCTCTTGTACTTGCAAATGGATCTTCTTGATCTTCTCAACAAATGTTTCTACTTTTAATGAATCTCCTGTGAGATCCTCCCTCACTCCTACTTGCTATCCATATACAACATCTAACGGTGAAGGTGGAAAATACCCAAAGCAAGTTTCAAAAGGTGACTTACCAATAGAAATGTGGACAACTCTATTATAAGAGTGTTGTATATAGATCAAATTTTGATCCCAGGTCTTTAGATGCTTCTAATTTTAACACCTAAAAAGTTGCACCAAAGTCCTATTGACTACTTTTGTCTGCCCATTTGTTCGTGGATGGAATGTTGTAGACCTCTTCAACTTAGTGTCCATATTCTCCCACAACATAGTCCAAAATGCATTGGGAAATAATGTATTCCTATCTAAGATGATGCTCCTTGGTATCCCAAAGTGCACCTAGACATGTTTAAAGAACAGGTTTGCTGCTTCTTGTGCCTTGATGGTCTTTTTACAAGGCATGAGAATGCACATTTTAATGAACCTACCAAGTACCACAAGTACATAGTCATGTCCCTTCCGTGTGGTTGGTAAACCTCCCACAAAATCCATGGAAATGATTTCCCAAGGTCGAGTGGGTAGATGTAAGGGATGGTATAGACCTTGATTCTTGTTACTAGGATTGTTGGTACAACAAAGTATACATCCTCTAATATATTGTGGTACATCTTTTTGCATTATGGGCAATACACATACCTTTGTAAATTGACAACTGTCTTCCCACCACCAAAATGTCCTGCAACCTTGGAGGTGTGAGTCTCTCTTATAAGTTGTAGTTGTTTACCTTTAGGGACACAAAGCTTGCCAATATTGTAGAGTAATACATTCTAGAAATTATAGTCAACCTTGTTGTCACCTTCATCTATATGAATTTTTCCCTGTAGCTGCTGAAACACCCCCTTGAAGTCCTCATATATTTTGTATGCATCGTCGATAAAATGATCCATGTGAATTAGAGTTCCCAAATATGTAATATTGGATGTGGGTGGTCTTGAAAGCATGTCTGCCAACTTGTTTGTGCTACCCTTCTTATACTTGATGACTAGATGAAATTGTTGTAAAAACCCCATCCACTTGTAATGTTTGGTTTGTTCTAGCTTACTTTGGACCTACAAATACTGTAGTGGCTGGTGATATGTGTGGATGATGGTATCCTTTCCCATTAGATAATGATTCCACTTTTTGATATCTTGTACCAAGGAATAGATCTCCTTGTCATAGGTAAGGTAGTTGAGAACTCCCCCATGAAATAATTTAGAATGATAGAATACATGCCTTCCTCCCTGCATTATTATTGCTTCCATGTCACACCCACTTGCATCTGTCTACACTTTGAAGGGCTTATGCAAATTTGGTAGCATGAGCACTAGTTCTTAACTGCTCTTTCTTTTTATCTCATCACAGGCCTTTTATTGATTCATCCCCCACTGGAAACTCTTACCATTGGCTGTTATGGTGTGGAGTGGTGTAGCTACCACTGAAAATGAAGCTATGAACTTCCACAAGTATTGTGTTGCCCCCAAAAAAATCCTAACTTCAATGACATTTGTAGGAAAATACCATTTCATGATGGCCTCCATGTTTTCAGGATCTATCTTGAGCTCCCCTCCAACAATCACATACATAAATACACCAAATAATGCTGAGAAAACTAACATTTCTTGAGATTAGAGTCTCTAACAACTGCATAGGATGTGATATGTTGTCCTCCCAGGTAGCACTATAAACCAATATATCATCCAAATAGACAATAAAAAATGAATCTTTATAAGGGCGTAAAGCATCATTCATTAGTCTCATAAATGTAGCTGGTGAGTTGCATAAACCGAATGGCATAACCAACCACTCATACAAACCTTGCCTTGTCTTGAAGGAAGTCTTTCAGGTATCTTCTTCTTTGATTCATACCTGGTGATATCCTGATTTCAAATCCATCTTAGTGAAGTACTTGGCATGCTGCAATTAGTCCAACAAATCATTGATCCTTGGCAGAGGGTACTGATTCTTCAGTGTAATATTGTTCAATGTCCTATAATAGATACACATTCTCCAAGTCTTATCCTTCTTGGATACAATTATGATGGATGACCCACAAGGTGAGGTACTTGGAAGAATCACACCTTTCTCCAACAACCTCTTCTTCACTTCATTCACTTCTAGAACATACTTCCTACACAACCCAATATTCGATAAGAAGGAGTCTGGAAATAACTGTATTTCATGCTCCACATCCCTCCTGGGTGGTATCCCTTTAGGTGTTATTCCTATAGTAACTCCTCCAATTGATGTTTCTTGTCTTTTGTACACCCCTCTAGGGATTCCTTGACTCTCATTGAATCATCATCATAATGATTCTCTCTTAAGAAAAGAAAAACATATTTCTTACTAGAGATAATCAACTTCTTGGCTTGGTTGGCACTTACCATTGAGATCTTTGACTTTACTCTATGTACGTTAATGATGTAGGACTTCCCATCCTTGATTATTCAGTACTGGTTGGCTCTTCGCATGAAGATTGTATCTGTCATATACATGTAGGGGATTCCAAACACTACTCCACATACATCAAGGGGTACTACATCCAATTCCACTTCATCAATAAAATCAACACTTATAGAAAATTTAATCTTACACTGTTTCGTTACCTTTATCTCTACATCCTTGTTTACCCAACCCAATGGATAGGGGCTAGGATGATCATGAACCTCCAATCCAATCTTGCTGACTAGATCCATTACTATGATAGTAACCTATGAACCATAGTCATACAAAGCATCTATCTTGGTATTATTGACTTGAATCTTGATGTAGAAGAGCTTGGTTATATATTTCTCTTCCTGATGATGAAGGCTACTCAGATTCACCTCCTTTTGCACATATGTGCAAACAATATTTTCATCTACATCTGAGCTAATTTCAAATTGATTTCTCAAATCTGTGGCTAGAAGGCTCTTTTTATTTTTGTCCTTCTTGTGGTTCTTTGGGTTTAACTCTGGATGTAGTTTCCAAAAATTTTACTCAGTGTGGACATCAATTTTGCAATGATTGCAATGGTTGTTGGGATCTTGGAATTGATGTGTAGTGGCGACTATCTTCTTATATTTTCCCCTTTCCACTTCTTCTTTCCCTCCTTGGAAGCTTCCTGGTGCTCTTTCTTCTTCGAACCACTTGGCTGCCCCTTCTTTTGGCCTATGTTTTCCAGGTGTTGTGCCTGGACACATGCTCATCTATTGTCCTTGGATTGAAGAGCATCACTTGATTTTGTATATGACTATGTAAACCCCCTAGATACTTTAGGATTACATTAGGGTTCTTAGGAGAGATACCTATCATGATGGTCATATTTTTGAATTCAATGGTGTACTCATGTACACTCTACCCCTGCCTTTGCTTGAAGTAGTGCCACCAAATCCATTGGTTCTCTACATACGTGATAGGGTAGAATTAGGATTTGATTGAGGGTTTTGAAGTCCTCCCACCTAGTTATTGGTGAATCACCCTCCAGCCTAAGTGTTTCTATGTGGCTTTCCCACTAGGTTAAAACATGTCCCTCTAACTTCAATCTAGCGAATGAAATCTTCTTCCCTTCATCTATATGGTGAACACTAAAACAAAATTCTAATTGTTGAAACCAATGATTCAATTTTAATGCATCGATCTCACCTTGGTATGGATTTATGTCCACTTTATATTCCATCTTTAATAGGGAAACTAAAGGGTTAACATCACTCAAACTCGGTTGCTCTTTCTCATTTTCTTTCGTGACTCCTTTCCAGAGTCTTCCTGATATCCCTATTTCCCCTTTGACTCGATCTCTGAGTTAGATCCTCCATCATCTTCGAATAGTCCTAGCTTGATTTCTAGAGTTTCCATGAGGAGTTTCATATTGCGACTAATGTCGAAAACTTGTGCTTGCAACTGCTCAAATATCTCGTTTGTTGGATATCGAGGGTTATTATGAACAAACATGTCCACCATGGATAAGATTTTTGCAACTTCTCTTTAAGATGATTCCTGGATCCTGCAACTTCCCACAAATACCAAAAATAAAAAAACATGTTATAATACCAATATGATATATAAACTGTCATGGATATTCCACTGGAACAATTCCTCACAACATATCTAATAAAATACTGAAATCTTTGCTATTAACGTTATTTTTCCTTTATACCTCAAGATTATTTAGTTATCGATTTTCTTCTTATGCATGAAATAGATAAAATATAGAAAATAAATAATAGTAAAATACAACCACACCATCCACAAATAAGCACGAGATATGACCTGGGAAACCCAATACGAGAGAAAACCCAGCTAGAAGGTGAGGTTGCTCTTCTCTCTTATATCTGGTAGAGAAATGATTCAAGTACAAAGAAAGAGGTACCCTCTATGGAGTTTCCTTTGAGATTGTGGCTTGTATGGATGTTACATAATCTATCCTCCTCTTTTATTCTCACAAAATACCACTCTCGGATGTTTTTCTCAGCTATGGAACAAGATACAATGCAAAATAATGGAACCCCTTCTCCTCCTAGTGGCCCGATATTTAACATATCCCAATAGCCATATATGGGTACATTTTTTACTTCTTCATTCCTCAATTGTGATAGTGTTTTGGAACTTATAGAATCTTCTTGAAATTACATACACGGATAGCCCCATATTCATGAGTAACGGGGGCTGACATGGAATTCTCTCATACCATGGTGGTCAACATGGTAGGTCAACTTGTGGGAGACATAAATTTTGCATACGAGCTTCAATTAACACAATTTTTGCACCGTTGGAAAGGTATTGATTTGTAGAATAGATTCATGAGGCTTGAGTTGTTTTGGGAAAGTTTCAACCCCAAAAGATGTCATTTGATGCTTCAAAATGGCCATGAAAGGTTTTAGACCCCAATTTTCCAAATTGGGACCTATCACTAAAATGGCCCTGGAAGATGATTCCTCCAATTTTTTCCACTCTAAAAGGATCAATATAGATGACAAAAAATATAATGATACAATTCATATCAGGTGAAAGAAAGTCGAGATAAGTTTCATCAAGTGGCCTAGATTTTCTAGTGCAGGGTTCACCTGATGAGTTGCCTCTTGCATCTAGTCAATAACCAATTTTGAGTCCCAAAATACTTATTATATGACCAAGCTTCGATTTATGGCACATTTCAACATCCCAAAATGAGCATTGAGTTCACTATGATTTTTGGTACTCAATCCCATATAAGTTTTCCTCGTAATGTAATGGGTATTAGATAAATAGAGAATAAAAACAAATCCACAACGATCGTCGAGGCCTTGAGAATACTCATTGAAAAATACCCAAGACAATTATTTATCAATCTCCACAGTCCTGAATGAGCAAGGACACAGACCACTAGCATTACCCTTGTAATGACTCAACAAACCCAGAGTTTATTGTGCTACCTAAAATGGGGGATTCTATTTGTCTTCAAAGATGTACAAGAGTTACGAGAAGTCCATCTTCCCCAGAAAACTAAAGGTACGAGCACCTACTTCTCTTTCAATTGAGAATTAGTGAAGAAATCCAAAAAAAAATCATTCAAATTTGTTTTTTCCCACAAAAGATGTATACCCACCTTATTACCAATATCTGACTAGACTTGATGTGAGAAAGGGAAGTCAAGGAATAAGAAATAATTTGTTTCCTCTAAACACTTACATACATAACACATCCTCGGCCCCTGCTTACCTTGCTTTTGCATTCACTTACATAGATAACACATCCTCGGCCCGTGCTTACCTTGCTTTTGCATATTTTCCCACATGAGAACTTGATCCTTGAGGACAAGATAAAAGAAAATAAGTCTCTTTAGTGGAATCTTAATCTTCCACAACTTCTTGAACCACCAAACCTGGACATTGCCATCCTCATACATTAAATCTGAATAGGGCATTGTCATTCTCATACTTTAAATCTGAATAACCAATTTTACAGAGTATAAACCTCCCAATGTATTATGTACCCAAGCCAATTCATCATCGTCCTCAGACATATGAATGTGTTCCTTCCTCATCTTTGATAAAAAAAATCCCATCTTGGGCTCCATATGACTAGTTGTCCTAACCGATCCATATTGTCTCCAGATTGAAGTTGAAACGAGATCACTTATCCTATGAAGGATGCGATGCCCAATGTATCTAAGAAATGCAACCAAATTATCTAGTAGAAAAATACCATTTCCATGCCCCACTAATGTATCCGAACCAACACAAACATGATTCCCTTATCCAACTTTCCATGCTATAAAATTACCTATGATTGGAAAATATTGTGTAAGTGATCTCAATTGGTTTTGGGAATTTAATATGTTTTTGCTTGGCGCCCGAGTCCAATCAATGACCAAATCATGGGTTATATATTTTTCCACCAAAATGTGTCACCAATTAATTTCTTGGGTAAAAACCACTCATAGAGGCTTTTCCTCCAAATATTTACCAAAATCCGAGGTGTCCTTGATCCCCCATCAACTATAATTTTTAGGTTTGGATAGAACCTTCCAACTTACCAGGTGAGACCCTATATACTCAATAATTCCCTTCCAAAAATAGTTAAAACATAATTTCTTAATCCAGATCAAAATTTATTTTGGGATCTTAGACATTAGATGCCAATAGAATATGATAGCTTTAATGATCGACTTGATGAGGACCAAGCGCCCCCCTCAAAATCCACATGTTGCACCATAAGTTTAGTCTTTTTTCAATCCTTTTCAACATCCAGTGTTAGTCAACAATGCCATAATTGTTGGTCTTTATAACGTAGTGAATGTATTTGAAACCTTCCTCCATCTAACATGAAGGGAAATTAAGGAAAATTTTCATCACTTCCTGTTGATATGCCTCTAATATTGGAAAGTAAATTGTTGACTTTGTGATGTTTATGATCATGCCGATGGCATCACATAAGAGATTCAAGATATGCTTAAGTATTCTACCATCCAAACCTACATAGAGAAAAAAAAATAAGAACATCCTCTATAAAGAGAAGATGGGATAGTCTTTCATTTCTCCCCACTACTAAACCTTGAAATCGATGAACACTTTTTGCATCAGCTAATAACCTACTAATACCATCGGAAATTAAAATAAATATATAGGGGGAGTGTTGGATCATGTTGTCATTGATGCCAATGGTTTGATTGATTGATGTCAAAGGATTGATTGATTGATGATTGATGTAATATAATATGTATTTTCCTTGATGAGAATGCATATATGAAGATGGATCAATGGGTTGTCATTGATACATGATGAAGATGGATCGTTATGGTTTCATTGGTATATGATGCATTGTTGGAAAGATGCATAGATGACTCATTATTGTCTTATCATGATTGATAAGGTGCACAAATGGATGAACTCCAAAGTGGTCCCCTTATGGTGAAAGCCCTCACGGGAAGACACTTTGTGGATTGAGTTATCCTAGAAGAATGGTTGGAGGACCCACGGTTGTATGTGGAATAATGAGATGAAGATCAAGGAAGTTGTTGGTGAAACTATCCCAGATGGATAGTTCTTGTCATGCTATTTTCGGTGGTATGTGGAATGTCACATAACTCCTCATGGTTTGAGAATTATGGCCTTACAAAGATGAAGGACCCCCACATGAAGGCTTGAAGCCCCCAAGGTCAAAGAAGTCAAAGTGACCTAAAAGAATAAATCATTATTTAAATGATAAAGTAAAGTGACAAAGTCAAGGTGGATTATTTAAATAATAAAGAGAAGTGACAAAATCAAGAAATGATAAAGTAAGGTGACAAAATCAAGAAGGAATATTTAAATGATAAAGTATTGGAGAACCTTCTATTTATGGAAAGTAGTTAACCCTACAAATAAGAAAAATAGGTTAAGTGACCTAGAAATGGGTTAGGTGACCTAAAAGAAGAAATTATTATTTAAATCATAAAGTAAGGTGACAAATTCAAGGTGGATTATTTAAACAATCAAGAGAAGTGACAAAATCAAGAAATGATAAAGTAAGGTGACAAAATCAATAAGGAATATTTAAATGAGAAAGTATTGGATAACTTTCTATTTATGGAAAGTGGTTAACCCTAAAATAAAGAAAATAGGTTAAGTGAACTAAAAATGGGTTAAGTGACCTAGATGATGAAAGTATAAATAATATAGCAATGGTCTCTTGTAGATCATCCTTTTTGTGGATCAATGAAGAGATTCTTGTGAGAATATCTTTTGGAGTATTGATGGAGAGCTTCTTCTGAGAGCTTCTTGAGCATTTTTGGTGTGGAGCAGTTGAGAATTTTGAATATCTATAGGTGAGTGAGCTAACAAAGGATATATAAGCTGAATTTCAGAAGGAAGGTGAAGAAAAGAGGGCCGGAATTGAAGGGGGGATAAATTCTTTTGATGATGCTTTCTAAGGTATGTTATTTACAGGTCATCTCACCATTTTCCCTATAACTTTTTTTATATAATTATTCAAACCATGAAATTGATATTCCATTGAGAAAACATACCCAAGTATCTATGGTAAAAAATTCAGCTTGTGGGTCATTGTATTTTGGAAGTTACACTCCGTGGAAAATAGGGTTTGTGGCTAGTCCTGAAACTAGTCAAAAACAAGTGTTTCGGGTAAACACATCATAACCTATTCATAAATGATACAAGTTCAGTGATATCACATGTATTGGTTAGGGTACATTCTTTAGTATGTTTTGTAACATTTTTAGATCAATCCAATAAATATTTTGTGCCGGGCACGCTCTACAAGGTCGCTCTCTAGAATAAGCCAGAATTCAAAAAGGTATGCCATTTTTGCTATAACTCCTTTTCTGAGAGTGTCCAAGTAGTTCCACCTAGATAAATTGCATAAAACACACTGAAGAACATTGTGTATCATTTTCAGATCTTTATTCATTACAGGTACAAAGTTATGATTATTTCAAGTTGTGGTTGTTGACTAATCCAAAACTAGTCATGGTTGAGACAAGCAGTTGATGAGTTGGAACATACATGAGGTGTATAGTTGATGATGTTGGTACATATTGATGAATCATTGTTGATGAGTAGTTGAAAAACTATTGGTATATACTTGGTACATGGTTGGATGCACTTGTTTATGGTACATGTTGATTACAGGTTGTTTGGCACAGGTTGGTGCATGGTTGATGCACTTGTTTATGTTGACAGATTGATATCTGTTGAGGATTGTTTCCTCATCTCAGTTGGTGCTGAGAATGTAAGATGAGTCTTGCATATAGAGATGGTTCTCTTGTAGAGTTGTACTCTATTCAGTTGTTGCTGAAAAACCCCCGGATTGAAGTCCATAGTAAAAAGAAAAATTGTACATACATCTTGTGTTCTTTGTGTTCCTTGTGGAGATGATTTGTTGATGATATGTTGCTGATATGTATTCACATATAACTGATTATAAATGAAAAAAATGAGTAATGAACAAATGTTGAATGTTAACTAAGGAGTTTTTGTGTAAGAGGGAAGTTTTGGGAAAAAGATCCCCACACTCATTCACCCCCCCTCTAAGTGTGGTAGGTGTGTCCAACAATTGGTATCAGAGAGGGCCTTCACTACAAGCCTTAACAAGCTTGAAGGAGATCCATAAACACACAAATAGATGATGAAATACCAATCCTTGATGAGGAAAACTATTCTACTTGGAGAATAGAGATGAGAGTGTATTTGAAGACAATGGGAGAAACTATTTGGAAGGTAGCCATTGGTGGATCGGTTCTGTTGAAGAACAAGTCAAAGTTTGCATCTCAAAGGGAAGGAAAGAAGAATGATGCATTGGCTCTCAAGACCATTCTTAGTGTACTTTCAAGCCCTATCAAAGAGAGCATGGGACAATGCACTTCCGCCAAGGATCTATGGCTAAAGCTAGAGGAGACATATCAAAAAAAGAAAGAAGATGTTGAAGACCACTCTATCAAGATTATCAAAGGTAAATAATATCTAACTCTTGATTGCATATGTGCTGATTTTAAAGGAAAAGAATCATGTGATGATGTTGGCAAGAAGGAAGATATTGAAGATACTTCAAATGAAGGTAAAGAATCTCCAAAGACTCTTGATTGCATTGATTCAAAATGTGATGATGTTGAATTTTTCTCAAGTGAAGAAGATGATCTAGAAATAATTTGTGTAAAGTTTGATGATAATTATCCCATGGAAAGAATAGAAGAAAATATATTAGAACTTCAAAAGGAAAGTGAAGAGGGTTTATATAGATATAGAAGTGATCATTTTTATACACACTATAACTATCTTTCGGATAACACTAAAAAGTTTCTTAGAAGGAGTCAAAGGTATATCTTGATGTTAAAGGAAATGATCAAAGAGAGAAATAAGACTCAAGTAGAAGAAAAGGAAGAATAAATCATAAGACTAAAGAATGAAAAATAAAATGTGAAGGTAGATGATGAGATTAAAAAAAGTTTTGAAACTATTGTCCATCTCAAGACCCAAATTGAAGAAGTCAAAAGAATAGAGGAACTATTGAAGAATCAAATAAATGAAAAGGAAGAGTCATGTTGTAAGATAGAAGCTAAAATTGTTGACCTTAGAAAGAAGGTATAAAATTCAAACAAATTCTTGAATAGCTCACTAATATTGGATGAGATCTTAGAAAGTCAAAGATCACCATATGATAAATCGGGTCTTGGATACAAAGGAGAAGATACACATGCTGAAGCAAGCACCTCAAAAAAACATGAGGTAAATCCATCAAAGAAGGAAGACAATGTTGCAAAGCAACCATCTACACAAGGCAAACAAAATTTCAAAAGAACAAAGCAAGGAAGACATCAAGAACCTATTCTTGGGACACCAAAGCAAAGGTATGAAAGTATTTTCCATGGGAATTGTTATTCATGTAATGGATATGGTCACAAAGCTTTTGAATGTAGATCTTATGAAAGGAGAAATAATGGAAGATTTTATAACACCATGAGGTGTTGGAGATGTGATCAAGTAGGACACATTGTTGTTCACTATAAAACTATGAGATGCTACAGCTGTAGTGGATTTGGCCACAAATCCCATGAGTGTTGGAACACAAGAAGAAAGTCCATGATGAGAAATTCAAATAGCATGGTTAGAAGAAGGAATGAAGTAAGGAAGGGAGACATATTTGAAAAGATGGATGCTCAGAGCTCAAGTTCTGAGGAGCAGGGACATCTACAGAAGTGGGTGAAGAAGACATAGGATGCAGAATGGAATGAAAGACTGAAGGGAAGCTCAAGTAAGTCATCTATTGAAGCATACGCGGGTGAAAGTGGTATCGGTCGCGTACATACACAGGCTGACCTTATATAGGTCACGTACATACGCGAGATGTTGTGCAACAGACCACATATATGTGGTAAAGCCTTGAGAAAAAGGCTATGCACATGGATTGCAACTTGATGTGATGGTATAACACTCTGTTGCAGGGTCTGACATTGTTTGTTGCAGGTTCTGAGACTATTTGTTGCAGGTTTAAGTGTTCATCTATTGGATTATGTAAAATAAAATCTCGAGTGCATGAGACTAACCCATGAGTATGGATTGATGCTGATCTGTTAATGTAAATGTTTGGTACACTCATAGATGGCATATGCTTGATGATACTACACCATTGGTACTACTTGATTAGCACAACAATTGGCATTTGTTTGAGATACCTGATTGTGGCACTTGGTTCATGATGGAGACATATCATGAGTGATATGATACATTGTTTGGCATGTTGGTAGATGCACATGGTTGACATATTGGTGGATGCACATGGTTGGCATATTGGTAGATGCACATGTTGGCATGTTGATAAAGGCATATGATTGATACATTCCATGGATGATATCTTTTGGCACATTGCATGATCTTGATGTACATGGTTGATATACATAGGTGTTGTGCACGCTGAGCACACATTTTGTACAGGATGTACTTGGTTGATATTTTTCTCATGATTCTTTATTTCATTGTTGACATATCTTTTGCTTCATGATGCTTGGTATGGCATGAGTTTGATGCATGAACAAGTCCAAGGAACGTTATATGGTAGCACAATGTTCATCTTGCAGAAAAGATAGGGGATACATACCCATAGGGGGAGTCATTCTTCTTCCCATGATTCTAGGAGGAGATATTTATCAGATGCATACCTAGAAAAGAGCCCTATACTTGAAGAAAGA
>ML803678.1:125775-137379 GCA_009831015.1 Picea engelmannii
ATTATTTAAATGATAAATTAAGGTGACAAAGTCAAGGTGAATTATTTAAATAATCAAGAGAAGTGACAAAATCAAGAAATGATAAAGTAAGGTGACAAAATCAAGAAATGATAAAGTAAGGTGACAAAATCAAGAAATGATAAAGTAAGGTGACAAAATCAAGAAGGAATATTTATATGATAAAGTATTGGGAAACTTTCTATTTATGGAAAGTTGTTAACCCTAAAATAAGGAAAATAGGTCAAGTGACCTAAAAATGGGTTAAGTGACATAAATGATGAAAGTATAAATAAGATAGAAATGGTCTCTTGTATATCATTCTTTTTGTGGATCAATGGAGAGCTTCTTGTGAGAATATCTTTTGGAGTATTGATGAAGAGATGCTTGTGAGAGCTTCTTGAGCATTTTTGGTGTGGAAAACTTGAGCATATTGAAGATCTATAGGTGAATGAGGTAACCAAGGATATATAAGCCGAATTTCAAAAGGAAGGTGAAGAAAAGAGGGCCTAAATTGAAGGGAGGATAAATTCTTTTGATGATGCTTTCTAAGGTATGTTATTTACATGTCATCTCACCATTTTCTCTATAACTTTTTTTCTATAATGATTCAGACCGTGAAATTTCTATTCCATTGAGAAAACATAGCCAAGTATCTGTGGTAAAAAAATCATCTTTTGGGTCATTGTATTTTGGAAGTAAACTCTGTGGAAAATAGGGTTTGTGGCTAGTCCTGAAACTAGTCAAAAACAGGTGTTTCAGGTAAAAACATCATAACTTATTCATAACAGATCCAAATTCAGTGAGACCAAATGTGTTGGTTAGGGTACAGTCTGTACTATGTTTTTTAATAGTTTTATATCAATTCAATGAATATTTTTTGCGGGGAACACTCTACAAGGTCTCTCTCTAGAATAAGCCAGAATTCAACAAGGTATGCCATTTTTTTCTATAACTCCTTTTCTAAGAGGTTCCAAGTAGTTCCACCTGGAGGAATTGCATAAAACACAATAAAGAACATTGTGTATCAGTTTCATATCTTTATTCATTACAGGTACAAAGTTATGATTATTTCAAGTTGGGTTTGTTGACTAATCCAAAACTAGTCATGGTTGAGACAAGTAGTTGATGAGTTGGCACATACATGAGGTGTATAGTTGATGATGTTGGTACATATTGATGAGTCATTTTTGATGAGTAGTTGACACATTATTGGTATATACTTGGTACATGGTTGGATGAACTTGTTTATGGTATAAGTTGATTACAGGTTGTTTGTCACAGGTTGGTGCATGGTTGATGCACTTGTTTATGTTGACAGATTGATATCTGTTAAGGATTGTTGCCTCATATCAGTTGGTACTGACAATGTAAGCTGAGTCTTGCATATAGAGCTAGTTCTCTTGTAGAGTTGTACTCTATTCAGTTGTTGCTGAAAACCCCCCAGATTGAAGTCCATAATAAAAAGAAAAATTGTACATACATCTTGTGTTCTTTGTGTTCCTTGTGGAGATGATTTGTTGATGATATGTTGCTGATATGTATTCACATATAACTAATTATAAATGACAGAAATGAGTAATGAAGAAATGTTGAATGTTAACTAAGGAGTTTTTGTGTAAGAGGGAAGTTTTGGGAAAAATATCCCCACACTCATTAACCCCCCCACTCTAAGTGTGGTAGGTGTGTCCAACAGGGAGAGGGGAAAACCTTGGCACAACCCTCGAGTTGGATAAAAAGGGGTAGGCCAACTTCGTTTATGAGAACTACGAAAGAAACTGACGTCACACATGCCATTATCCATTTTACCATACTGAGTCCAAAGCCTATATGTAATAGGAGAATCTTGAGATAAAGCCAAGGAACATGATCATAGGATTTTGAAAAATTGGTTTTAATAACCAAAACAAGGTGCTTATGAATTTTAATGGAATGCAAGCCTTCTTGTGCAGAGTCAATAGCCTCATGAATAAGCCAACCATGTAGGAACCTGAATTGTTCTTGAGTGATGAACGAAGATAGAATTGGTTTGAGGTGAACTACAATTATCTTTTCCATAATATTATAAATACCATTCCACATAGTTATAGGCCTAAAGTATTCAAAATAATATCGAAAATCTATGTTTGGAATAACTTCTAAGAACATAATATTAATAATGCTCAAGCATCTACCATAAATACACATCTTTTCCATCACCCTAAGAAGATAAGTCCCAATGATATGAAATAAGTCCTTGAAAAATCAACATTCCACCCATATGGACCTAAACTTTTATGCCTTTTAAAAATAGGAATAATGCCCATCAATTCCTCCTTAGTAATCTCATGAAACAAATCACGATTTTCCTCATCCTATATTGTTCGGGGAAATTAAAATTTCCTCCATCTTTATTTACAAAGGTTCCTTAAAAAAATTGTTGAAATGGTCCACCCCAAGAGAAACTAAATCATGGAATCCATGAACATTATTTCCTTCATAATCATTTAGTTTCCATATCATGTTGAAATTGTGCTTACTTGTTATGATGATAGGAGTCCCCCCTATTGGAGTTGATGGATTAATCATCCTTTTAATTACAAAATTTGATCTGATGGATAGGAATTGAAGATGCTGGCATATTCTTCATATTACCTCCAAATCAATGAATGATATTGGAAAAATGAACTCCCTTGCATTTATGAAGTCGTTTGTTCATCATGTTTACTTTTTTACTTTTACATAACATGATTAGGAAATTACTAGGTTAAGTTATCAATTGCCATGAAACATAATTTAGCAAATGTAGACAATATTACTTCAGTTTTAACATTTACCTCTTAATTATTAATTTTTTACAATTTACAGTGGTATCATGTGTATTAGGTATTGGCCTAGGGAGTGGAAACCTTTTAACATTTACCTTTTTAATAGAAGTGGAGCATAACCTTTTAATATTTACATTTTAATTTTTAATGTTTACCAATTGACGGTTTCATAAATTCTAATGCCATGTGGTAAGAGGAAACATTTACGGCATGTGGTAAAAGGAAACATTTATTGTATTATGTGACCCTTTCACTATGCCAGGAGAGCTAGGGAGATGAGTGGATTAGCCGGTATAGTAATGATGGATGCCTTGTATAGCTCATTGTTTAGATTTTACCCGGGGTTTTCATTTCAATGTATATATTCATGCATTCATTATCAGAGCAGGTGAGTGGTTTTTAATGCCTATGGCAACAACACATGAGTGACTCTTCACGTAAACCACACCATGTTATGAACAAAGTACTATCACTGTAACACTATGCTTAATCTTGCTTGCTTCCTTGTGAGCAATGTATATGTATTTCTTTTTCATGGATATCTTCTTTGTAGGTTTAAAGTAACAACCCTATAAATAATGTAAACCCTCTATATTCCTATCTTTTGTTTATTTTGTATAATTGCAAGCTGCATGTCATTACCTGCTATATCTTATGATACATTGGCGCAGGGGTGTCAAGATTTGGAGGTGACTATGGTGTTTAGGGAGTACTTGAACTCCAAAATAAAGTTTCTAATGGTTAGGGTTATTCCTACAATGAGATATAATATGTGTGGCTGGTGAAGACTTCTTTATTTTTGTTTTCAAGTTTTTTCCTAAAACAAACAATAGCTCCTACGAGATATCAACACTTTCATGCAAAATAACGGTCATAATTGTTTGCATGGAAGCGTATAAATCTTCCGAATAAGGATTCTAAGATACAACCGAAAAGGAATATTCAAACATCTCAATGATGAGCTCGTTCAATCCAATTTCTGACATTATTGTGCATGAAATGACATATGCAACAATTTTGATAATGGAAACCCTAACTAGGTCTTTTCATCTTCCCCAGATCTTAAATTTTTTTGACAGTGAGCGTTGATATATCTTTCAATAGATCATCATGGAATGGTTTATTGGGTGTGGTTATTTTTAGAATTTTGCTGAGGCAATTAACGACCTAGAGCTTCACTTCTTCTTGTTGGTTGCTCATAAACTCCGGGGTTATGAAGGCATCCTTTGATATATGCATTGCATTGAGAATTGATTTAGAAGGTGTTTGATTCACCATGGATAAATAGGCCTCCATTTTCTCTAAGGCCCCAAGCATCTCATGCTTGGAGCGAGGTGGATTTTCCAGTTGCTGTCCTGTAGAAAAAAGGCTACTCAAACTCCATTTCATTCATATTTCCCATTTAGTTCTCAAAACCGCTTCATTAGAATATCTTTGTAGAGTGAAGGAAATCAATGAAGCGATTAGTGTAGAAGCAATGATTACCATTTCACTAGAATATTGATCCAAATAATGAATAATCCATTGCATATAGAAAGTGACTAGGGTAGCTATTTAACAATTTAATGAAGACACTAGGTTTGCAGAAGCAACTAGGGAAAATATTTAACAACTTACACACACACTAGCATATATATTTAATCCAAAAGCATATATAGTAGGGTTAGGGTTATTCCTTTTGTGAATATTTTTTTTTGGCTGAAATGAATAATAATATATAATGTATTAGTTATGATCTCATTTAATTCGGTTTCTCTTTTCATGGATAATAACATATAATTTATTAGTTGCGATCTCATTAAGTTTGGTTACGATCTCATTTAGTTGTGATCTCATTTAGTTAGTTTTCGATTTTCATGAATAATAATATATAATGTATTCATGTTGGGATCTCATTTAGTTCGATTTCTCTTTTCATGGATTTTGTGACATAATATTAACAAGGAAGGTGCCACCCTATTTTCATTAATTGGTATTCTTCCTTTTAGATGTTTTCCTTAAAAAATTACTTTTTATCAATTAGCCAATAAAGCATACATTGATGAGTTTAATGATTTTGCGATCTCATGTTGCTTGGCATGATTATATTTCCGTTTCTATGTTTAATCCAAAAGCATATACGACTAACAACAACCACTTTATAAAAGTGGTTGATATATGACTTTATAAAAGTGGTTGATATATGCTAATGGACGCGGTTAATTTGAAAAGGTGGAAAATGACATCGATCGACATATATCAACCACTTTTATAAAGTGGTTCTTTCTAGTATATTTATGAAAAAAAATGGTAAATTATGATCCCCAACCAAGATCCATAAAGTACAACTTCTTAGGTGTCAGGACTTTTCTTTTTCCAGAAGAAATGAAAACCTCCGAGATTCCAATGTCTGGCAAGTTTCCAACACTTATTGAGTCTCTTGACCATGTTGAACTAGCCCATAAGACACTTCCAAGTCATATTCAATAAGAAGAAGATCACGATCCACAACCTTCCATCTTTCCTTAGCTCATGATGCACCTTGTTTTTTTGACCTTATGTAGTGCATAAAAGAATTGATAGAAATCCGATTAGTTGGACTGGACTTCGCCTGACAGTGAATCCAATTATCCCTAATCAAATTGCAAAATTCCTCCACCTCTGCCCAGGAGGGATGTAACGCCCCATATTTTGGCCTTAAGGTAGTTAGAACTTTGATTTTTCTCATCTTGGTAATTCATTGCTTAACAACTATTTGGATTCAATAGTGTTGATATAGACATGTGACAAGTGTACATCTTGACCTATTTATGTGTTGCATACTATTATTTTCATTTTTATATGCTCATGATGATGATAACTCTTTGATTTGTTTAAACATGTAAATTAAGATGTGGAATTTAGGTACATGGATACCGATTCAAAGTTATGTTGTGAATGCATAACAAATGCAAGACATGCTAACAAATAAACATATATTTCTTAATTGAACGTCAATACATATATGGATTCTTATATGAAATTATGATGTATATACATGGATATGAGTTATTGGTGAACTAACCTACAGGTTGATGAGCTAAGTGATAGCCGAATGACTACAATGACGAGGTAACATGGATGTCATAGACATCAAGAAGATAACGTATGCTATAAGTTATAATCATTATTTAATTTATGATTTGAAATATTGCTATGATTTGTGGTAAGTGTGGTTTTGAAAAGACACACAACTTTTCTAGAGTGGTTGTTTGATGACGTGACTCTAAGAACATTAGTTGCACAATAGGGCTTGATGTAGGGTGTTGACCCTAGTTTTATAAGGAGGGGTGGAGGTATTGCCCATCATTTATCCTCTCAAACCTAGAGTCATGGGTGGGCTCTGTGAAGCCATGCTCCCCTAGACATGTGATGGTGAATGCTAGTTGATGTTGGGGAAGCTTGGTTGAGATGTATTCCACTTCCACTTACGAGTTCTATCTGGATTTAGGTCAATATAGTTGACGCTCCAACTTAGCCCAACAGAGGAAATGATAGAATGGAATATGGAAGTAGGTTAGAAAGGAAAGATGCTTAGATGTTAGTTGAGAATACTGATTCGGGATTAGAGATGCCACTATTGTTTACTCACTTGGTTCCTACCATGTTTAAAACCCTCTTTTGATTTCCTATTGATATTTTAAGCGTGATAATGAGTTATTGATGAATTGGTGTAATTTTGTTCGTTAAGATTATTATTAAATGATGCATTACTTGATCTGTTGTCCTACATGTCTTGGTGTGATCATATAGGAACTATGCACTAGAGGCAATGGTTGTTTATGGTTAGTACATGCATGAGATATGTGTCCGCTAGTTACACACACATACCCTACAAATGTACACTAGTACAATTAATTAATGTATTAATTATTAAAATAGATTATTAACTATTTAATTAAATGTTTATTGATTATGTAAATTATATTGCATATAAAATATCTCGAAGCATTAAATACCTTCTTTGACTTTGATTGATGGTTGGTATGATGAATTAAATGAGCATGGTGGGTTGTCATATACATTTTGGGGAAAATTGTCAAATTGCATTTATTAGCTAGCATGAGAAGAAATAATTTTCATTTTATTTATTGTTGTTTAATGCAAGTCATTTATATTTTAGTTTTATTTTAATATTTTCCAAAAAATATAGATAAGAGAGGTTGATGGATAATAATGAGGGTGGTTGAGGAGACTTGGGGAAGGGTGTATGGAAACTTGATAAATAGGGAGAAGAAGTGGTGATGAAGGGATGGGGGAGGTTTGAGCATGATGAGAGTTTGTGAAATCTTTGGAAGATATATTTCTTATGATGTTTTTTTTTTAACATTTTGTGTGTTTCACTCTAGAAAAGTATGAAAATAATGGTTGGAAGCATCTTCCTACTACTAACAAAGCTACATTGCAATTGATGAGCTTCAACATACCATGGAGGAGGTATTTTCATTGGTATTTTGTTGTACTTCCATTTTAAGTTTTAAATCTTAGAGTTAACATATTACTTAATTCATCATGTTATTTATAGTTATCATTGAGCAAATGTAGAAGATTTGTGGAAATGAAAATCAATGAAATTATGTTAAATCAAAGTTGTTAATGCATATGTATTTAATGAGTGATTAATTATCTAACATCCTAGATGTGTGTTAAAAGAGATTATATTTAAAAGGTGAAATGGGATTTCCAAATAGCTTGTCCATCCCAAGAAAGATAGGAAAATGGTCGGAACAACACACCTTTCCCACCCAAGCATGAAGAATTCCAACATCCTACATAACATTGCGATGGATTAAGAATCGATCTAATCTCTTCGCAACTCCCTTTGGATCGATCATGTTGTTGCTCCAAGCTGGGCCTTGCCAATTCAAATTTATTGAGAAAAAAGTTAGGTAAAAAATATCCCTTGGATGTACGACCCCATAATGAGGGAATCAAATAACAAGGGAATCCGATTGAAGGCACGAAAAACTGAAGAGATGATTCTAGAAATCTTCCTTTCCCTTATAGGGACCATAAATATCTAATCTCTTCGCAACCCCCTTTGGATCACTCATGTTGTTTCTCCAAGTTGGCTTCAAAACCACTGGTTCTATATCCACATGTCCCACCAATTCAAATTTATTGAGAAAAAAGTTAGCTAAAAAATAACCCTTGGATGTATGGCCCCATAATGAGGGAATCAAATAACAAGGGAATCTGATAAGAGGCAAGAAAAACTGAAGAGACGATTCTATAAATATTCCTTTCCCTTATAGGGACCATAATATTAGAGAGAGAGAGGGAGAGAGAGGTCCAAGTATTTAGTGTACGATTTTGTATACAACTCAAAAGAAATGGAGAAACAATTTCTCAGAACACAATTTGAAGAAAATCTAGTTAGTAGAGCTTCCAAGGACCCAAAGGAGTCCACTCACAAAAAATTTCAAAGGAGGATCTTGACAAATTTGAAAATTATAGGGGAGCTTGGACCCATCATTTTGTTAGACTGTGAGTCCCTAGACAATCACAAAGTATGAGACCACATTGATATGAGTTATAAACAGAGGTGTTGTCATGATCCATTGATGAGTTGTTAATGAGATCTAGATCTAGAAGTGGTCCAAACCATGTACTATAAATTCATATCATGAGATCAATAGAATGTGCAACAGAATGGATTAAAGCCTTTTCCACCAATTCTTATCTTGTGTTTCTTGTGCTCTAATTCTTAACATGGTATGAGAGCCATGGTGAAGAGAGGTTGATAATATTAGATCCCTTTAGCCTTAAGGGCCTGATATCTCCTTTGTGGTAGTGGTCCATGAGAGTTTTGATATGATAAGCCAATGGTGTAATATCTTGATGTTAAGGTGCTAAGTTGAGCATGAATGGGTTGTGAGCCGAAGATCTTGAAATCCCCCCATTGTGAGATAAAATTTGTATGATGAGTTTGCTTTCAATTGTTTAAGGAAACAAAATTCAAGAAGCTATTCATTTTGATATTTAAGATCAATGAAAGAATTAACAAAATTCAAGAAGCTATTCATTTTGATATTTAAGATCAATGAAAGGATTGTTTTTAATAGATGTACAAGATCAATTGGATTAAGAGTCATATGTACAATTCATTGTAAATCTACAAATTATTTGTAATTTTTTTAAAGATCTAGTATATCTAGCAAATCAACAATCGATCTAAAATTCTTGGGAAAAATGTCTTATTATGCTCCAACCTGCTACCATGCCTTTAAAGAGAGTTTATCTTTATATCTATGTTAATTATCTCCACGCTGCATAGATATCCATGGTATCTATAGGTCTACATCATCGAACTATTGCATGCAACAATGGAATTTTTATTTTGTAGATTTGAGATAGATCCAACTAAATTTTTTTATCGACCTTTGAGCCGTTTGAGGTGCTTATCTTCATCTTCATCATCCATCTACTGTGATTTGTTTTTGTGTTCTCCTGAATAAGAAAAATGATATGAATATTGATTATGATCCATCTAGTCAAGTTTAATAATGTATGCATCTCGTAGATCTGTGTGAGAAGCATTTGTAAAAAATTTGAAGCTATATCATCGTTGGTTCATTGGTTTAGAGCACATTGATACACGTGGGATTTCATTGATACATTGCTTCTTATATTCCATACTTTTGAGAGCGATGTTCCTAGTCCGTGATATAAGAGTAGATCGAGTGAAATTAATCATTCTTCATGGGCACTTAGCAGTCCACACGAATGAAAGAAAGAGGCATGAGATTAAACACCACAATTCGCAATAGGTCTTGCAGATATGGTAGGTCTACTTGGGTAAAATAATTTGGTTTGATTTCCTTATTACCAGACGGGTGTGAGTAAACTTTTCTGTGTTTATGATGAGGAGTACAAGCAATCAACAGAGGTATATACATCTTATTTCATCTGGATTTGAACTTGTGACTTTAGGAGTAAACATATGTTTTTAACCATTAGGCCTACTCGAGGTATATATACTCTATCTCTGGATTTGAACTTGTGACTTTTTAGGAAGAAACCCATGTTATTAACCATTAGGCCCACTCAAATTGTACATTACATAGGAATAGTGAGAAAAATTTGAATCCAATGATGCAAACTCATATGCCCGATCTACTTAAATTTTTTGCTCTAATTCTTAACACAGTCGGTGGATCAAATCCATGGATGTAAACAATAAAATTCTCACAGAGTTTATTCAAGAGTCTCTTCGTATTCTAGACCTGTTTTTGCTACAGCCCTTGTTGCACACAACTATACTACATCATGATCTGTGGGAATTCGATCTTCTTTTTCTTCCCAATATTGGCACGACAGAGAGATTAGTGTAGTCAGTCATTGAATCTAGACCAGAGTATTTTACACAGTAAAAATTTCTATGAAGAGGTGACTAGAAATCTTCCAAATCAATCAAAGAATTCTATAAGACTCTGGATCTGATCTCCTTTATTCATATTGTGAAATGGTTGGAGCCACTTGGTCGGTTGTTATTGGTAAACAAATTTCCACGAAGAAGAAGCCCACTATAGTTTGAAATGAAGATCTACAAAAAATAAGTGATTCCATGGGTCGGTTTCAAATGATGGGAATTTGCAAATCCTCATCATAGTGACCAGTAAATATCTCGAGCAATCACCAGTTCCCAAACCTGGAAAACCATGAAAACATCATTAAATTTCAGCAACAATTTTGATAAATAAAGTCAATCAATTCAATACACAGCCAATACACAACAATGATTATCCTTCCACTACACATCGACTGAGTCTTTCTGAAGCAACTCGCCATTTGCACTCCATCAACGCATCATCGCCAACGGATCTCTCTCCTTCACATATGGCGACCACCTCAACATGATTTGCCAACGAAAATGTGTAAGATATCACTCTGAACATAAGCAGCCAACGAAAATGTGTAAGATATTCATATATTCTTTTTTATAAGTGGCGCATGGTAAACACATGTGGATTTTTATGCTAAATATTGATTGATGGCATCATATTGTTTTTGAGTAAGATTTTAAAAGATCTTGGAGAAGAAGTATTTTTTTGTTTATCCCAATTCAAGGTGATATTTTTTAAAAGAGGAAAACACTAAATGCATTATTGATTTTTTTTCTCCAAATCTAAAATTGGTGTTATAAGTTGAAAACTAGTTGAAAGGAGGATTCCTAGTTGTCAAAGCACTTCCAAGGAGCAAGTATGTTGAAGACTTCTCATTGTATTTGGGCATATCATTTTGATTGCAAGAAGAAAATCATAATAAAATCAAGCTTTTTACTCCATGTCCTAGATCCACCCGAAATTCATAGGTATACCCTGTGTTCTTGTGTGATATTGTCTATTTTTTTATGCTTGATGGTAGATATTCTATGGCTAGTGTTTAACACATGGTTACTTTGGTAAACAAGACAAGTACACAGATTAAAAAATGTTTAAATGTGCTCATAAAGGGTAATGGCGCAATTGAGAATTAAAAGCATGTAATGAGAGATCAAAGTGTTGTTTGTTCCTCTAGTATTTTGAAGCATTAAATTGATCATTTCATTACAATCATTGAATTTGAGCATTGAATTGTACAAAGGGTCAAGTGCAAAACCCTTTCAAAGTGAATTGTGAAAGTCATCATCAAGGCATGGCTAAAATTAGAATAAGAAGGTCAAGTGAGTCATCAATATCAAATCATTGCAATCACACTTTAGGGTGCATGATTGGTAGTACCTAACACCCTAAGGTGACATCAAATCAAGTGAGTGCGATATAAAATAAACAAGTGCAAG